>JAHKKF010472027.1:0-11213 GCA_019740295.1 Labeo calbasu
CGTCCAACATCGTTGTACCTTTTTGTTTGTAAACAGCGTTTGACTTACTTGCACTTTCTTAGTCTTTGCGCGTTCGCTTTGTAAACACTGGGTCTGTAAGTTCCGCCTACGTCCACGTGACCTTCTGACATGATTCAATAGTATGTGAACGCGCATCCCAGAGCCTGTGCTACACGAGCTTTTGTGCTTAAAAAGTAAACAAATTTTTATTTTTTCGAAAAAAATGGCAGATCGTTTCACTTGATAAGACCCTTCTTCCTTGGCTGGGATCCTTTAGAGAAATTTGAAGCTGCATTTAAAATACTTTTTGGAAGTTCAAAATCGGGGGAGCAATGAAGTCCATTATATGGAGAAAAATCTTGAAATGCTTTCCTCAAAAAACAGAAGACTCTGTTCGAACTATTGACTTTCTGCTTGGATACCCGTTTTCCTCGTCCCTTGGATTACGATCACCGCCGATTGACTACTCTTGTATCTTGCCTGTACTCTGTTTGCTGATGTTTGACCCTGCCTGTTGTATGACCATGTCACTGTTTAATAAAAGCTTGCATATGGATCCGCCCGCTTCACATTTCGTTCGCTCCGTAACAATAATGGCAGTGAATGGGTGTTGAGATTTTGAAGTCCAATAAAGTGCATCCATCCATCATAAAATAAGCTCCACATAGCTAGGACATTTTTTTATATATATATAACTCTGATTGCAATTGTCTTAAAGAAAAAAGTCATATACAACTACAACGGCTTGAGGGTGAGTAAATCATGGGGTAATTTTCTTTTTTGGGTGAACTATCCCTTTAAGAGCTACGCAAAAACAGAAGGTCAAAGACAAAATTCTAAAGATGGCTGCACACTTGTTTCTCTGATGCAGGAGATCTATAATTGCTAATAAATAAGTATTAGCTGTGTATACAAAGTGTAGCTGTGTAAAAACAGCACAATGTAAAAAGAAAATGAAACACTTATTAAGAAAATGATTTTTGTAGTGCAGTACAAACAGTCACCATTGGTTTGAAAGGTCTTCGGTTTTCTGCCAAGTTCATGTAAGGACACCCTTTTTCTCTCTAGGTATAAACGAGTACAAAAGGACAGTGCTCCAAAAAAAAAAAAGCATGAAGCGTTCTGGGGCACAAACAAAATGTTTGAAGAGAACCCGTCTGGAGAGAGCTGAGCTCTGTGGGTCATTTCCTGACAGTTCATTGAGTCTCTCTAGCAACCAGTCCGCCGGATCCCCGCTGGGTCTCTCATAGAAGTTCAATACAAACGTGCGAGTCAGTCGATGTCTGTGAGGCAGCCACTGGTCAGTTGAGGTTTAGCACACTCTGTGTTTGCCTGATGCCTGGAAATACAATGAGAAATGTACTTGGGGGTGTAATCGAACAGCTCTGCCGCTCTGGACAGCAGTCAAAACAGTCTCTTCTGCCTGTCTCTGTTCACTTTTGACCAAGGCAGACCAGAGTGTTTCTGTTGCAGCTCATGCACGCAATATACAGACCTTTATCTTGGTTTATACACTCGGCCTGTTGTCTTAAGTGTTTATAGAGCATTATTAAAACCAGAGATCCCTGTAGAGCGAGTGACTGATGGGCCCGTATGGAAAATCCACGCTTATTAATGCACTGTTGACTATTTTTGCCATTTCAGAAATGTTCTCTATTAGCGGTCGTATAAATTTGGTTTGAATTTTAACAAGGAAATGGAACGCACGGAGCCATCAAAAGAGGCGTACAGTTCTTCCAACTTCAATGCGCCGACAGCGAATCGTAGTCAAATCAGAGAGGGAAACGAATCTGCTGTTAAAAACAATCAGCAATTAAACCCTGGCTTGAGGCTTTGAAACCAGATCACAGAGAGCCGCTATTAGAGACTATCTTTGTTAGTCCTAACGTTGCTAAGAAGAGTTTTTCTCATTCGCTGATGGAGAGAGTGTCCCAAATGAGCATGCATGCCTCGTTACCCCAGACGGGACTGTTTTGATGTCCCGGTATTGTAAAGCAGAGAATGTACATTTTGTCTTTACTGTACATTTGACCTTTGTGTTGCAATACAATGCAAAATGGCATTCGCTAATGGAGGCGACGCGAGCTGCAGCCCTAACTCATTATAATCAGTCATGGGAACGTGTTTGTGGAGGTACGGCGGCGACAGGAATAGCACATTTCTCATGTGCATGAAGGAAAGGCAAGGCAAAAGGGCCTGGTTAAGTTCATTTTCACTGGCAATTCTGGGATTCTTGAGTTTCTTGAGGCTGATTTGTTTTTTCCTGCACAATTTAGCATTTTTTTGGGCTGTTTGGCTGTTGTGTCAGACCAGTAGAAAGAAAACATCCAAAATACACTTTTAAGTGTTTATTTTATTGTGCTTTATTGCATGTGTAGACTTCAGTTACGATATCTATCTTTAAAGGCTGTTTTCTCGAAATTACGTTTTTTTTCTGCACTGAGCCAGAAATCTCCACAGTAGCACTTACATAACAAACTTCACGGTTTTATTCCTCTTTTTTTTGGTCATTTGCCAAATCTGATCACATTTTATTCCTAGAAAACCTTTTTTTCTTTCTGGCTGTTGACAGTGTTTCCCATGGAAGCCTGTTTCTGCCACAGGATAAAATAAAATAAAAAAAAATTAAAAATAAAAGTGAAACTACAATTTTTATCTTTTAATTCAGACAAATAATTCTCAGAAAAAAAGAGTGAGATAAAAGACTCTCAGACTTTTTTTCATAATTCTGAGTTTACATCTCAAAATTAAGTTTTTTTCTCAAATAAAAAAAATAGAATTCTATGATTTAATGCAATACTGAGTTTATATCTTGTGATTCAGATTTTTTTCTCTGAGTTTATATATTGTAATTCTCACTTTTTTCCCTCTATATTCCAAGAGAAAACAACTTTTTAATGCAGTTCTGAGTTTATATCTTGTAATTCTCACCTTTTTTTGGCTTTGAATTCTTAAGAGAAATACATTTCAAAATTCAATTTTTTCTCAAATAAAAAATAAACAATATAATAGCAATTTTTTCATGCAATTCTGAGTTCATATTTTGAGTTTGTGTTTTTTTCCCTCTGTATGAATGAAATACGTCTAAAAAAATCTGTTTTTATTTTATAAAAAATATAACTGCCATTTTTTCAGGCAATTCTGAGTTTATATCTTGTAATTCTCACTTTTTCCCCTCTGAATTCTGAGAGAAATTAAATTTTTTTTGTCTCAAATACAAAAATAAAAAATATAATTGCAACTTTTTCATGCAATTCTGAGTTTATATCTTGCCATTGGGACTTTTTTTCTCTGAGTTGATATCTTGTACTTCTCACTTTTTTCCTCTGAATTCTGTAAGAAATCTTGAAATGTCAACAAAACAAAACAAACAAAAAAAAAAACATTTTTTTCCTGAAATAAAAAAAATATAACTTAGTTTATATCTTGCAATTCAGATTCTTTTTCTGACTTTATATCTTGTAATTCTCACTTTTCCCCCTAAATTCTGAGAGAAATTCGTCTTAATTTTTTTCCCTCAAATTAACAATATATATATAATTGCAAATTTTTCATGCAATTCTGAGTTTATATTTTGCAATTCAGATTTTTTTCTCTGAGTTTATATCTTTTCCTCTGAATTCTGAGACAAATATGTCTCAAAATTCTTCTTTTTTCTCAAATAAAAAATATAATTGCAACTTTTTCATGCAATTCTGAGTTTATGTCTTGCAGTTCCGATTTTTTTTTTTCTAAGTTTATATCTTGCCATTTTTTCTGTTCTGAAACTATATACAAATTAGTGCTTATTTAAATAAAGTGTCTCATTTGCATATATAAAATATAACATTTTAGAAAACGTACAAAAAAAAAATACAAAAAAAAAATGCCAGTTTTAAATATAATCAACCACCTGGGGAATATATGATCATATCTGTTAGTTATATGTTTTTACCCTGTTTACCTGGTGTATCTTGTCTTAAAGCAGGGGTGCCCAAACCTGTTCCTGGAGATCGACCTTCCTGCAGAGTTTTGTTCCAACCCTAATCAAAAACACCTGTCTGTAATTATCAAGTGCTCCTTCAGATCCTAATTAGCTGGTTCAGGTGTATTTGGTCAGGGTTGGAGCTGAACTCTGCAGGAAGGTCAATCTCCAGGACCAGGGTTGAGCACCCCTGCCTTAAAGGGACAGTTCAATCAAAAAATGAACTTTCTGTTATTTATATTCACCCCTCAAATGACTTTTATTGCATGGACAAAAAAGAGTTCTTCTTTTGTGTTTAGCATTTTTGAGCGACATATCCCTTTAAGAGCTGCAAAAGAAACTAATAATACTTAAATTTAAGAAACTTTCTGAAACTCTCCCGTTGCACAGGTGTGATAGAGAGCAGAGACTTCTTAAGAAGATTAACGTAAGGCTGTCAGACAGACTGACATTAGGGAAAAAGAAGAAAATATTGAAAGTTTGTCTTGCAGACAGCTTTGTGAAGTTCTTCAGACATGGTTAGAGTTTAAAGATTAATCCCAAGTGTTCATCTGTCTGCATACTAATATTCGTCTGGGATATCGTGAGTGAGTCATTTCAAATGGTCTCAGGTTATTTTAGATAATGTCTCTTCGCCAGACACAATACCCATTAACAAAAGATGGATTTTTCAGAAGCTCATTCTTTCAGCAGCTTCATTTGCATTTCATTCTGTCAGAACGGGTTTTGTCAGTCACATCTGAAAATCAGACGAATAATTTTCTGTCTGCCCCCAGAAAGTAAAGTCATGGACAATTTTAATGTTGTATTTAAAGATTATTAACTAATCATCAGTGTCTGTGCTGCTTTTTACTTACGTTGTCCTCTGGTCAAGGAGAAATGAGAGAGAGGTTAAACTAAGGCGCCTAATTATATTTCCGGATGTCTGCTGTCACCTGAAACTAGAAGAAAGTTTCTTTAAAGTGCAGCCATAGAATAACAAAGTGATCCAGTGATTGTGATCCAGGTTGTCTGAAGTTAGGGAGATATATACAGTGTCCATCTGTAAATATGATTAAAAGATGAGTCGGCGCCGATAGCTTTGTGGGCGAGTGCGCCGACATACAGGGTCGTTGCGCTCTGGGAGTCCCGCGTTCGAGTCCCGACTCCAGGACCTTTCTCGATCCCGCCCCCGTCTTTCTCTCCCACTTCGATTCCTGTCTTAATAAAGGCAAAAATGCCAAAAAAAAGATGAATATGAGACGAAACTACAGAATGTCGCATTTTGTGTTTCAACCAGTAAATTACAAATCTTCAAAATCCCGTTTGTGTCCCCCAAACTTTCAAATTCGTTTGTTACATTTATGTCTTGTATTGTAGAACGCACGCTCAGCACCGTCGAGAATTCTCACGATCGTTAAAACGAAATCGAACGTAAAACGCGCACGCGCTTTCAAAAGCCATTTTAATACCCTGCGTTTAGAGAGCGGCTCCCCAATGCGCGCAAATTAGGCTACATAACATATCTAGGCTGTTATTTGTATGTAGGCTATAATAGGTTGTGTAGTTGTCTATAGCTCTGTATAATGCTTGAAAAATTTGGTCTCTATGTTGCAGTTTGAATACTGAGAGAGTAGCCTAGCCTACTTTGATTATGGCTGCACTTATTGTTTGCATATTTATATTGTATTGTGTATTTTATATTTGTAAAAAGATCTTCAGTTAGGAGGTCAAAAAACTCATACAGGAGAGAAGCCAGTCAGCTGAGTTTGTAATGTATGTGAATGCAGGAAATAGGATTTAAATTGAAAATATTTTTTCGCTCATTTTGGTCCCCAGCACCAAAAATAGAAAGGCAAGATTAGAGTTTGCAAAAGCCAGTAGAGTTTTGGAACAGTTATTTGGACAGATGAGACAAAGATTAACCTTTATCAAAGTGATGGGAAATCAAAAGTGTGGAGAAAAAAGGAAACTGCAAATGATCCTAAGCATACAACCTCATTTGTAAAGCATGGTGGATGTGGTGTCATGGCATGAGCATGTAAGGCTGTCTCTAGAACAGACTCTCTCAATATAATGACTTAATATATGATGGCAGCAGCAGAGTGAATTTGGAAGGGTACAAAACCATCATGGCTACCAGTATTCAAGAAAATGCCCCAGACTCATCACATTGCATCAGGACAATGACCCAAAACACCCCGCCAGTTCAGTCAAGGAGTTTATCAAGGCAAAAAAATGTTAAGTTTTAGAACACCCAAATCAATCTCCAGATTAAAATCTGACTGAACATGAAGAGGAGACTAAAGACAGAAACTCCCCAAAACAAGCAACAGGGGAAAAGCATTTTAAAGCATAAGACCAAGAATCTGGTGATGTCTGTGGGTCGCAGACTCTCTGCTCTGATTGCACACAAGGGATCTGCAACAAAAGAATAGCTTTTAGTCTTTTACATCTGCCTTAAGTTCAACTGTCGCAATACTTATGCTCACATCAAATAGTGGGATGAACTCTAAACGTGCTGTATGTTTTATTTGGTAAAACATGTATGTGTTGAAACAGCTAATAATGAAATGTGACATTCTGTAGTTTTGTCTCATATTCATCTTTTAATCTTATTTGCAAATGTCTTCACTCCACAGCAAACAAAGCAATTTTGTCTTTACTGTTCCAGTACTTGGAGAGCACTGTATATGTATATATAAGCAATATTAAATATGTGTTCTGAGTTAGTCACACCACAGAAAAATGTGTTATTAACCACCCATCCAATCGGAATGATATAAAAATGCAAAATAAATGAAATAAGTTAACAAAAAATCTTTTAAAAAAAGCAGTACCCACCTTATTTTTGCTGTAAGAGGGGGTGCGGCCATTTGCAAGTGTTATGGCCAGATCTGGCTTCCGGTCTCATCCACATCCAGCTATTTTTGCCTGTACAAATCAGCTAATTTTGCTGCTTGATATTGCAAATTGGTGTGTCTTACCATATTATTTTAATGTATTATCTTATTTATGAACACACTGGTTTGTAGTGCAAACAGTTTTACTATTTACTGGATGTTGTTATTCTTCTCATTATCCTTATAGAGGCTATGCATGTGACATTGAGTGCAAGCCTCAACTTACTTCACTTGAGAATACTATCTCAACAGCCGTTTATGAGCACTGTTAATCATATTAAACATTTAAGATAAACTCTAATCTGGGATTTCGGTATGGAATTAAAGGGGAGGATTTTAATTTTTTTGGTAGTATATCTCATTGTTAGTATATATTAGCACCGTTTGTTGTTCTCTTGTGGCACCTGATTGAGCGTTTGGACAGAGATTGTCTTACTATAGGGAGATGAGAGGGTCTGTATTACTTACTATTGGAGAAAGCGTAATGGCTAACTTGGATCATGTTTCCTTAACAACTACTCACATTACAGCCTTGACCACATCAAATTTCAGTTAGAGTTGTGCGACACTCATTGGTCGTTTACGGATACCATAGGAATGAATGAGAATGCCGTAAGCTAAATCCCTCCTGTCGCAAAAAGTCAGTGACTTTTCTTATACATATTATAATATTTTTCAAAAATGTTTTTTTTTTTTTTCATGGTAAACTCTAAAAATAGTTCAGTCAATAGTATTGTTTAGTGTAAAACATGTCGAAGATTAGCAGATAGGCTGTCAATTCATTAAATGATTAAGCCGTTTGTAAAAATATGTTTATTCAGCGTAGTGAAGGCTCTCTTCCATTGACATCCATTCAAAGAAAACGGCCTCTGGTCTCCTTTCCCATCTACTGCCAGGCCGGAAGCATTAGCTTTAGGCGTTAACGCTTTTTCGGCTGATGATTGCAGGTTTCGCATCTAGTGGCGTTGGTTTGGACCAAGTCATTTCACATTTGGCGGCCATCTTTGAAACGCCTCTTGGGCAGGCAAGTGCAGCTCCTATCTATTTGAATGCGGAAACATCAAATTCTCCAAAACTGTTCACCAAGCTTACAATTAAATTTCATATTTGAAATCACCAATGAAATCTGACAACAAACTGGCTCATAAATATCGTTCCTTATGCTCCAATTGCCTTAAAAATCTCATTTTTCAGGGGAGATCAGCCAGCGCGCATGCACAGTACTAAGTGCACATCCCAGAACGCTGAATGTTTCTATAGCAACCGAAACTTCTAACGGCAGCTGCAATGATGCACTGACTTTACTAGTCAACGATTGGCTCTTTCATTAAGAAGGTGGGGCTTCGCAGCCATAATGAGCTTTGCATATTTCACCATTCAAGACTATACGACTGACAAGTCTTGGGTATTCTATAGTCTTTGGTTTAGACACGGATGTGGTGACGCGTGAGGTCAGACTTAACAAGAGGAGTCTACTGTCGGCGCTGAAACCACGCCCACTCGCGGGAACGCTGCCCTCTCTCTCAACTGCCAAATACCGCTACAAATTGAATGGATGACGGAGCCGAACTGAACCGAAGAAAACTCGCATATTTTGCGGATTATTACTGCTGAAAATGGTCAATTATTGTAATGTTTGGGCTGTAAAAGCATTTGGAGTACTATAGACTGCCAAAAGTTATAACAAATCAAGGTGAAGAGTGCAAAAAAACTGAGGAACAAAAGGCGTTTGTGGTTGGCCAAACTGAAGCAGGATTTCCAGGGCAAGAATCTTTACAACATTTGTGTTTGTTCTTGTCATTTCCGGTCAGGTAGGTGAAATATTAGACTAACACCTTAATTAATACTGCTCATATGTATCTTTACCACCTATTAACTTTAGTTTGTCAAAATATTGCACCCTTACCTGCTTACTAAGTCCTTCTCTATATGATTTAGCAGCTTCCACGCGTTTTTCAGTGGTTTAGACAACATAAATTAGAAGAACACCATATTCAGTAGTACATTAAAGTCCACTTCCAGAACAAAACTACAGATAATGTACTCACCCCCTTGTCATCCAAGATGTTCATGTCTTTCTTTCTTCAGTCGTAAAGAAATTGTGTTTTTTGAGGAAAACATTTCAGGATTTTTCTCCATATAATGGACTGATATGGTGCCTCGAGTTTGAACTTCCAAAATGCAGTTTAAATGTGGTTATAAACGATCCCGGCCGAGGAAGAAGGGTCTTATCTAGCAAAACGATCAGTTATTTTCATTTAAAAAATACAATTTAAATACTTTTTAATATCAAACGCTTGTCTTGTCTTGCTCTGCCTGACTCAAGACAGTTAGGGTATGTTGAAAAACTCCAATCGTATTTTCTCCCTCAATTTCAAAAATGATTTCAAAATCATGCTACATCGCTGCAGAAGTACCGACCCAGTCTTTGCAAAGTGAACATGCAAAGAAGATCAAACCCCCTTAACGGATGACAAGGGGGTGAGTACATTAGCTGTAATTTTTTGTTCTGGAAGTGGACTTGTAACAGTGCAATCCATGCTGGCATCTGGGTAACTGAATAAACCGTGACGTAAGTGCAAACCCTCTATATGCATTTACTTGACAAAGACTTATAGCTAGCTAGACACTGTGGGCTGTAGTAACTAACTCCCAAAAATCCTGAACTCAAAAACGGTAAAAAACTGTTTAATGGTTAAACTCCACAACTCAGTGTTTTCAGCAATACATAATGTGTTTGCAATTGTCTGAAATGCCTTTACACAGACTTTAAGCTGTTTTTGTTCCCACACTGTTGTGTTTTAGTTTTCCCATCATCTATAAATGTGTCATTTGACATTTTAGACAGATCTGGTTTTGTTAAGCTCCTGTATGGACATGGATACAGTACATTTATTGGATACATGGATACATTAACTTCAGAGTCTGATTTATGGGATTCCCTACAAGCCAATGAAAAGAAACTGCCTCCATCTAATAGTTTTGTGGGTTATGAGGACAGCTGGAAATGACTGTAGATGACTAATCCGTAGACAGGGAAACACTATGACTAATCACTCTTGTGCAGATGACCCACAGAGATGCTGGCGTTCCTTACGCTTTAGTCAGTAGTGAGCTTAAAGTCATCCAGATGACCAAAACAAAGAGAAATATCAAAGGCAACTAACCTCATTGGCAAATGGGTCAGTGAAAGGGCGTTCATTTGTCTGGATCTTGATTATGAATTAAAATTTACTTTTATAAACTTGGGGACATAAAGTGAGAAATAACAAGATGAAAAGAAAGCTTGACTTTTATTAAAAGCAAAACTTAAAGGAACAGTTCACTTAAAAATAAAAGTTTGCTTAAGGCTTTCACAGCCTTACTTCATCCAAGATGTAGATGAGTTTATTTTTTAATCACAACAGATGTGGAGAAATATAGCATTACATCACATGCTCACCAATGGATTCTCTGTGGTGAATGGGTGCCGTCAGAATAAGAGTCCAAACAGCTGATAGAAACATCACAGTAATTCACACCACTCCAAGTCCATCAATTAACATCACGTGAATCATTTTTAGCTAGAAACAATAAAATGAAACTAAAACATATTAATTATCTATTTGTTTTCTTGCAAACATGTATCTTTTAGCTTTACAACATGTAAATTTGTTGACTGGAGTGGTGTGGATTACTTGTGGATTATTATGATATTGTTATTAGCTGTTTGGACATTCATTCTGACGGCACCCATTCACTGCAGAGGATCCATTGGTGAGCATATGATGTAATGCTACATTTCTCCAAATCTGTTTACATTAAAGGAGAAGTCCACTTCCAGAACAACAATTCACAAATAATTTACTCACTTCCTTGTCATACAAGATGTTAATGTCTTTCTGTCTTCAGTCGTGAAGAAATTGTTTTTTGACGATTTGAAAAATCATTTCAGGATTTTTCTATAATTTTCTTATAATGGACTTCATTGGTGCCCCGATTTTGAACTTCCAAAATGTAGTTTAAATTCAGCTTCAAATGGCTCTAAACGATCCCAGCTGAGGAAGAAGGGTCTTATCTAGTGAAAAGGTCGGTCATTTTTTTTTTTGGAAAATAAAAAATTGTATACTTTTTAAGCACAAAAGCTTGTGTAGCACAAGCTCTGGGATGGATGTTCACAACGCTATGTACTATTGAATCACGCTGAAAGGTCACGCAGAACTATAGACCCAGTGTTTACAAAGCGAACACGCAAAGACTAAGAAAGGGCAAGTAAGTTTGTAAACGCTGTTTACAAACAAAAAGGTACAATGATGTCCTCCTCTCAAGTTGTAGGAGAAAATAAGATGGAGTTTTTCGCCACACTCAGTACACAGACGAGGAACTTA
>JAHKKF010472028.1:0-14228 GCA_019740295.1 Labeo calbasu
TATATATATAAAAAAATGTCCTAGCTATGTGGAGCTTATTTTATGATGGATGGATGCACTTTATTGGACTTCAAAATCTCAACACCCATTCACTGCCATTATTGTTACGGAGCGAACGAAATGTGAAGCGGGCGGATCCATATGCAAGCTTTTATTAAACAGTGACATGGTCATACAACAGGCAGGGTCAAACATCAGCAAACAGAGTACAGGCAAGATACAAGAGTAGTCAATCGGCGGTGATCGTAATCCAAGGGACGAGGAAAACGGGTATCCAAGCAGAAAGTCAATAGTTCGAACAGAGTCTTCTGTTTTTTGAGGAAAGCATTTCAAGATTTTTCTCCATATAATGGACTTCATTGCTCCCCCGATTTTGAACTTCCAAAAAGTATTTTAAATGCAGCTTCAAATTTCTCTAAAGGATCCCAGCCAAGGAAGAAGGGTCTTATCAAGTGAAACGATCTGCCATTTTTTTCGAAAAAATAAAAATTTGTTTACTTTTTAAGCACAAAAGCTCGTGTAGCACAGGCTCTGGGATGCGCGTTCACATACTATTGAATCATGTCAGAAGGTCACGTGGACGTAGGCGGAACTTACAGACCCAGTGTTTACAAAGCGAACGCGCAAAGACTAAGAAAGTGCAAGTAAGTCAAACGCTGTTTACAAACAAAAAGGTACAACGATGTTGGACGATTCTGAAGTTGTAGGAGAAAATAACATGGAGTTTTTCGACATACTCTACCTCTTTGAGCCGGAGTACACAGATGATGAACTTGTGGTGATTCGAAGACATGATTCGTAGTAGTGATGGGGAGTTCGGATCATTTTACTGACTCTGACCTTTGAGTCTCGTTTAGCAAAATGAACGAATCTTTTTTCGAGTCATTTCGTTCATTTTAGCAAAATCACCATCAATATGACAGCCCCATAAGATGAACGAACGACTCGAAAAACTCGAAGACTAGAAACAGGTGAACTAATTCCAGTACAGAACCTAATAGGATGCGACTGAACGAATCACTCCCTGAGACGACTCGTTCTTCCCGAGTCACATTAAAGATTCGTTCAAAATGAACGAATCGTTCAAGAACGCGCATCCCAGAGCCTGTGCTACACGAGCTTTTCTGCTTAAAAAGTATACACATTTTTGTTTTTCGAAAACAATGACCGATCGTTTTGCTAGATAAGACCCATCTTCCTCGGCTGGGATCGTTTAGAGCCGTTTGAAGCTGCATTTAAACTGCATTTTTGGAAGTTCAAATTCGGGGCACAAATGAAGTCCATTATATGCAGAAAAATCCTGAAATGCTTTCCTCAAAAAAAAAACATAATTTCTTTACGACTGAAGACATACATGAACATCTTGGATGACAAGGGGTTGAGTAAATTATTTGTAAATTGTTGTTCTGGAAGTGGACTTCTCCTTTAAATTTTCTAAATTATTAAGTGCTTTATTTCGAGTCGCACATCACTGAAAGTAGGGTATAAGTGAGTCAAATGTGGATTTATTAGCCGCTGTAATCAATTCAGTGAGTTCGTTCAGTGAATGATTCATCAAACTGATTAAACCGGTAAGTTCGTGAGTCTATGATTTATTAAAAGAACCACTCGCCGAGAAGCTTGCGAAGGCAACTCAGTATGAAGACGTCTGCTTCATTTTTTTTTTTTACGGTAAACGTTCTGCACATTATTTTTTTCATCATACAAACACATTCACAGCTCGGGTAAAATATGGTATCTTTTGCTTAAAACTTAGCAGCTCCAGTTTGATAATTTCCGTGGAACGCCATAAAGTTAGCATTTATTAAGAATAATTTATGGCTTATAAGAACAGTTCGTTCAGACCATGCGTGTCACGCTCCTAATAGTACTAGAAAGCGCTAAAAATATAAAAATAGTCCAGAACACTCGAAACATGGCGTACATTGTATGGACTTTTTAAAATATTTAGATTTTGGAGCTTGACTGCCTGTGATCACTCTTAACTGCTGCTGAAGATTTTCATAGCACTTTGGAACCACATTAAGATCAATAATAACAGAATTTACATTTTTAAGTGACTATCCCAGCTAACTGGGAACGTTCTCAGAACATTGAGCAATTGCTAACATTCTGGCGAAGTTCTCTCAAAGTTCTGAACAAACATTCTTGCAGTAATGTTGATAGAATGTTTATTTCTAAGTTAGAATGTTTAGAATGTTTGATAGACTGTTTGTTTTCAAAATTATCCGGTCTTTAATAACGTTCTTATAACGTTAGCACAAAAAAAAAAAAACATTATTTATACTTTGTTTATGGAACGTTCGTCTGTAACATTTGAATTGGACGTTTAACAAAGACGGTTTAGAGAACAATAATGTTGTCGTTAATGTTCACATAACCAAAGTGAAAAGGATGTTTGGAACATTCAGAGAACATTCAGAAATAACAGTTTCATAACATAATGAGAATTTTTGTTAGCTGGGATTCCTTTAACATTCTGAAAACAATCATTATCTATATATGCCACAAAATGATTCAAATATAAAAGCAGACTTTAGAAACGTCAAGGGATTTTAACTCCCTCAGCGTGACTATGGGAAAAATTCTCTCCTCTCCCGTGTAATGTCAGCTGTTTCTTAACATCGTTATAGTGGCTGCCTGCTATTTTTTCCAAAACAAGCCAGAGACAGTGACACAGTGTTCACTCTTGATTACAATCTTCCTCGTTGCAGTCATTTCAGATATGATTACTCTTCCCTGTTTCTGAGCCATCACAGATGCTGCCTAGCAGGTATCGGCGAGGCCCGGGCGCCCATATTCCCTCATGACAAAACAGCCCGTGCCCACTGCTGATTCAGCTGCCCGCGGAGAGGAGACAGAGATCATCCCTGCCAGCACTGACGCACCTCACTTTACTGAACACAGCCTAGGTCCATACTTCAGCCAAAAGTAAGTTAAATACTGGATTGTGAGTTTGTAAAGAGCTTAACTTAGAGTCTAGACGAGCTGTTGTCATAAAACCTGTTAATTTGATATTTAAAGGCGTCTGCGCACAAAATCAGATGAAGAAAAATGAGTTCCCAGACTGTCTGAAAAACATCTCTGTGGGTTTGAATTAACGATAAGCATCTAATGAAGCCTCGCAAGGCAAAGAGGTGGTGTCGCTCTCCTTTCCAATTAGCCGTCTGTGCGACTTCCTGGCAAATTAGTTTCCTCGCTGCAGCTCAGACAGTTCCGGTGGCTTCTGCAAAACTTGGATTGGCTTGTGTGTGTGCGTGCGTGTGTGTTCAATCTGCTTGCGACTAGCAAGGAATAACAAATTCCCACTTTAAGGATTCAAGGTCAGGGCCAATTAAGTTCTTAAAGGTTTTTCAGAATCCCATCATTGAATTACAGATTTAAAATGGCAAGATTTACATTTCTATGAAGGCTTGGGAATAATACTTTTTCCAGAGATTAGTTTCGCTTCTGTACTTTTTTAAATCCGACCACAGTGACTGAACTAGGAGACATATTTGGTTCAGTTTTTACTTTTTATATTGCATCTTTACAAATGGCATCATTAACTTTATACACATTAAACATTTACATACAAATACAAAACTATAGCTTGATCTCTAAAATAAAAAGACAAACAATATATGTCAAGAAAACAATGCTAAGTTTGATATTGTTAATTTTATACAATATATGATAAACTAGATTCCTCTGAGCACCCACACAAAAAGAGAAAAATGTTATGTAAGGGGTATATTTTGACTTAAAATCAACATGATTTCTGTATAATCAAACCAATTTTTGGTGTCAAACTGAAAACAAATCAGACATAGTTTTTACTGACAAAGCTGTTTTTGAACAGCTATTGATATTAGTGAACATTAGTTTGCAAATAAATAAAACACATGCATGTTTTGCTGCAGATTTCATTTGGGGAGAGGACGAAACTTTAAGCTTTTTTTGTTTGTTTCACAAACTGACCACTTTTCAAAACACATTTATCTTACATAGAGTAACATTGCACGTTATAATAAATAATATTCTTTCAAAGACGACAAAGCAAAGACGAAGGAGATCATTTATTCAGACTATAAATGTATAAATAAAGACAAAAAAATGTATAAATAAACATCTAGATCAATAAGCATCTTCCACGTGCCTGTGGAAAATAAATAAGAGTACACGTATGTACAATATGAACACGACTCTGTGCTTAAATGGAGTCCTGCTGTCGACGGTGGTTTATCCAGTCAGTAACAGAGATACATGGCTATAATCCGTGTAATCTTCATCGTCCTCCTCTTCATCCGTCTCTTCGGAGAGCGCTACGGAGGAATATAGCAGCTATCGCATTAGTGTAAAACACAACGGCATTCAGGCACAGAGTCCTACTGCATCTTTCTCCCAAAGCATCTCTAATCGATGCTTTGCAATTCACACAAGGTTGTGGGATCACAGCTCAGAGAGGAAGGAGAGGGTGGGATTGAGTTGCTCTGCGGAACGCGCCTTACCTCTGTCTTTTATTAGCGGAGACGATTTCTTGTACTTTGTATAAAATAAGTGTAAGAGACACTACGTAATCCCTTCTTATAAACACAAATATCGCTTTTTGGAGGATGATTTGTCAATACCACACACAGACTGGGGCTGGTGAAGGATGGTTCTACTTTAAGGCATTAACAGATGTTCTAACTGATCACTGAAGCATCTAAACATGTTCCTACTAAACACAAAGTCACATTTTTCCCACATGAGATTTGTTATGTCCCACATTTTAACCATTATACGGTCAAAACGAAATAAAGTGATATTCTCTAGAAACATGAAAAAAAACGTCCTCGTCTTTCAGAGGAATAAGTTGCTTTTTTGTTAAGAAAAACAGAAAATGATTAGAAAAATAAGTTTTCACATTGCGCAAAATGGACATAACAAACCGACAGTGAAAAAATGGAGTTTCCCTTTATTACACATAGACGATAGACAAAAGTGTTAGAGATGTTAGCTGGGGTCAGAAATAAACGTCCGCAGAGGATATTTGTGACCCTGGACCACAAAACCAGTCTTAATGGGTCAAAATTACACCAAAAATCATTAGGATATTAAGTAAAGATCATGTTCCATGAAGATCTTTTGTAAATTTTATACCGTAAATATATCAAAACTTTTTGATTAGTAATATGCATTGCTAAGAACTTCATTTGGACAACTTTAAAGGCGATTTTCTCAATATTTAGATTTTTCAGATTTTCAAATAGTTGACTTTCTGCCAAATATTGTCCTATCTTAACAAACCATACATCAGTGGAAAGCTTATTTATTCATCTAAACATCTATCGAAAACTGACCCTTATGACTGGTTTTGTGGTCCAGGGTCACATTTGTCTCTCTGGGCATATACAAGCACAGCATACTGACCGTTGCAATTAAAATATGTGTCAGAAATATATCTATATATTAAAATACACATTTAAAAAACTTTCTGTCCCTGTAATTTACATTCCCTGGTGAATTTCTGACAGGGCACCAGGTTTGCTTTTCTTTGTCCATACCATCTGTATCATGATTATCATCACAGAGCTGGTCAGCCTGCCGTAGGCGAAAACAACAACATGTTTCACAAACAGAGCACGCTAAGTGAGTTTACGTCCCTATGTACTTTCCACAAGACACTGACAGTCATATTTCTGTCTCTGATGCGCAGACAGTGTAACCAAATCGGAGGAGCAGCATGTTCAAAACTGTCTCGCACCCCAAACGGAAATCCTTCCAGGCTTGACCTCAAAGATTTTGGCTTAACGCCTCATCAATTGATGAGCAGGGGGACATTGTCCCGGACATTTCTAATGTCTCATCGCCACTGAGTTAAGTCTTTGCGAGAGGAAGCCGACACAAGGGCAAAAACGCGCTCGCTTTCTCTCCGACAGTCCTTGTTTGTTCCTTGTGGGGGCAATGGGAGGGGCAAGAAATAGGGGTGTTTTCGGCAGGGGGAGGGAATGCGGGACATGGGTGCGGCCAGGTTTAGCATCCTCTACTTACAGTTGCAGGATCCCGAGTGTTTGACTTCCAGGACAAGACCCAAAGAGCAGGCAGCCTGCCTCATGGCGCACTCGCTCGGGTAGGTAGCGTTGTCGCTGGCGCAGACGGTGTCGCCCGGACGACTCTCAGGACAGGTGTCCTCGCATACCACGCATCGTCCTCGTCCCGTCCGCTCGTCCCACAGACACTTTCGTTCCTCCCGGCAGTTGATGTCTTCGCAAGACCTGGCATCTGAGGATGACACGGAGCAGACAAAGAAACTGAGAACTGGTATGATTTCATTTTTTGTAAAATCACTTTTCAAGCCACTCTCGGCTGTTAATTTTATTCTTATTTCACTCTGTGTGGTTTGAGGAGGTATTAAATAACGCAGAAAAGCAGCAACAGTCAAAGCTACCCACGTGAAACATGAATGTGTTATTGCAACAGAAAACAGAGTAATGAGAACCACATGTCTAAGAGGGGATTGTGCAAGCACAAGATTTTGTCTTATTCTCACCTATGCATTTCCCCTCGTAGGCCACTCCAATCGACCGTCCCATGATGCACGTAGCCCTTCGGATGTGGCAGGCGCTGGCGTACACGATCCCGTCATTCCCGCACAGGTACTGATCCGGTGAGGTCACCTCAGGGCAAAGCCGGTTGCAGGTCACGCAATAGGCGTTGTTGGTCTGGTCCAGGACACATGTTGAGCTTCCAGGACAGCGCACGTCATAACATGACTCTGTAGGAAAATAATCATCCATCAATGCTGGCAGCTTCTGTGGTTAACAACTTTTACACCTGGTTACATGACACTGATTTAAAACTAGCTTTATATTTTGTCAGTGCATTTCTCTCTATATATTTTGGAATATTCTGTCATTAATTACTCACCCTCATGTCATTCCAAACCCGTAAGTCCTTTATTCATCTTCAGAACACAAATTAAGATATTTTTGATGAAATCCGATTTCTGACCCTGCACAGACAGCAATGCAACTAGCACATTCAAGGCCCACAAAGGTAGTAAGGACATTGATAAAATCGTCCACGTGACATCAGTGGTTCAACTGTAATGTTATGAAGCTACGAGAATACTTTTTGTGCACAAAGAAAACAAAAATAATGACTTTATTTAACCATTTGGTGGTACTCTCCTGAACGGGCGTCAGAAACTTGACACAGACGAGAAGAAATTGTTGAATAAAGTCAGTGTTTTAGTTGTATTCTCATAGCTTCGTAACATTACAGTTGAACCACTGAAGTCACATGGACTATTTTTATGTCCTTTCTACCTTTCAGGGCCTTGAACGTGTCAGTAGCATTGCTGTCTATGCAGGGTCAGAAAGCTCTAGGATTTCATCAGAAATGTCTTCATTTGTGTTCTGAAGATGAACAAACATTAGGATGAGTAATTAATGACAGAAATTTAATTTGTGGGTGAACTATCCCTTTAAGAAGACATGAAGTTATGCATGTTTCCTCAGCTACTATCAAGTTACCATCCAGTTCCTTTTAATGCAGATTTGAGTTAATGATTGGATTATAAAAAGTGGATGTTACATAACAGAATGCAATTTAAAATGCAACAATTCCTACATGATCCAATTAGACTGCGTGGCCTGCATGATGTCAACAGAACAAAAAGTTGTTTCAGAGGCGGAACAGATTAAACAGGGTATTGAGCAATAAAAAATTAGGTCGGGACCTGATTTTCTATATCCACTAGGAATTGAGTGGAACAGGAAAAGTGTGTGTTACATAACCAAGTGTAAATTAAAATTTAGTTTGTTGAAGCAGTTCCTAAATTATCCAATAGATTGCACGGCCTACGTGATGTCACTGGAACAAAAAGTTATTTCAAAGCAGGCTATTATTTTTTAATATTTAGGATTGCAAAGACATTTTTTTTTCTTTGGAAGAAAATATTTGTGAGCAATTAAGCAAGTAATTTTGGGTTTCAAGAGTGACCGTACTTTTGCATTTTCCCTGGTACTGTGCAGTCAGGTCAGGATGTCTCTTGCACTTGGCCCTAAGGAGGGCGCACTCGTTCCGGTACGTTTTCCCATCGGAGCCGCACACAGGCCCTTTAAAAGTGACATTGGAGCAGTCTGGAGCACATACGCAGCGGGGCTTATTCCGCTTGTTCATTTTGCACCGCTTTCCAGGACCACAGTCCACATTATCACAAGTCTCTGTGGAATCAATAAAGAAGGTCATTGTTTAATTACCATACCAGTTCTGGACTGACAAATGATAACACTTTTCATATTATATATACCAACCCTGCTGAAAAAACAACAACAACAAAAAAAAACAGCTTAAACCGGCCTAAGCTAGAGGAGTTTTGGCCACTTCCTTAGCTGGTCAGGCTGGGAGACCAGCTAAAACCAGCTACTTCCATCTTAAACCAGCTAAGACCAGCCAACCAGCTTAGGCTGGTTTTAGCTGTTTTTTTTTTCAGCAGGGATACTCATACATTCCTAACATTTCCTGTCTGGAATCTAAATAAGCTAACAATTCCATGTAAAACATTCAATCTTATGTGGTACCTTTACAAGGTATGCAGTTCGGTGCACCGCCATTGAAGATCAGCCACCGGAAGAGCGTGTTATTGGGTACATCCTCCTCGGTCCACGCCGTGCCCAGACGCCCACTCCTACAACAGTCTTCCCGACTCATCCCAGACATGTACAGAACCTGGCATCTCCCGTTTTTGCCCTGCTGAAGCCAGCAGTTGCCAGCTGGAAAGAGTCACTCTGTTATGTGCTGAACACTATTTTGCTCATTTATCACTCATACCAGGCATGTAATTGAATGTAGCTAATTGAAACCAATTAGTGCCAAGCAGGGCCATAACTACCTCAGACATTTAGGGGGACATGTTGCATTTTTTTTTTAACTTAGATGTTAAATTCTTATCTTTGGTCCCGTCTGTATTGAATATCTGTTTAGCCTACATTTTAATGGCAAGTTACATTATGACTATAAAATAACCGCAGATTTTGTTGGATGCAGGTAAAAGTTCAAACAAACATTTGAAAATAATTTTATTGGTATTTTAAAAGGAACCCGGGTTTAAATTCCAAATGTTCAAAGAGTCTTTATGCCATCTGAATCCACTCAGACTCTTAAGAAACACTATATTGTGGTTGTGCAAGCGTTTTTGTGCATTGCACGGCAACATGCTCAACCGTTTAGACATAACGCCATTATAAACATCATAAATGATTAAAATACCACTTCCTATTGCACAGAGTTTTAACATAACGTCTAAAAATTTGAATCATTTCAAGATGAAAGTAAGAAGTGCCTGTCTAATGAATATCTACTATAAATTCGTATAGGTATCTTGAAAACAAGTTCAGATAATTTTTCTTAGTTTTTACGCACGGTCCAGCGCGCAACCGCGCGTTCAAGCTGCTCAAGTCCAAACCAATGCATGAATGGCTTTAACACTGCATAATCTTCCTCATTCAGACTTTCAGACTGCACTCGAAGGATAAATGTCACTTTACCTTGTACTTTCTGCTGTTCCATCAAGTGCGCGAACCATATGAGAAGCGCGATGACGCCCTGGCGGAGCTGCGGTAACTGTAGCATCCTCAGAAAAAGTGGAGACGCGCTTTGGAGACAGACGGACTACAGACGGACAGATGTTCTCCCGATGCTTCGCACTCAGTGACTGTCATACACACGGAATCCGTCTCGCTTTTTAAATCTATATGGGGTCTCGAGTTGGATGCCTGTGGTGGGCGGTCTTCATACTTCATAGGGGGGTGGGGAGAGCATTGTAATAGTTTGCCCACCGAAATTTATCAGGTGACATTTGGAAGTCTAGAAACTTTCTCCTCTCAAGAGCAACATTATGATTTGGGGCTGAGTTTGGGGGGATTTCAAAGAGTTGGACAACAGCAGAAAAGTGATTTGGGGTCTGTTTGTGTTTAATGTGGAAAGAAGGCTGATTGTTATAGCATAACAGCTATTTGACATAAATATTTTTTTTCTTTCAACATATGCCAAACTTTGAACTTGAACTTTATGAAGCAGAAATCAGTTCTGCAAAATTGCAGAATAAATAGTTATTTATTTTAATGGGATAACCTTTGATTGTTGTAGGATTGTAAACATTTTTAGAGAATTCAAATGTCCTTAAATGCTAATAAATTGGGATGTGCCATCTTAGGCTAAATAAATGTAATATATGTTGGAATAGAGGTGTACCCAGAATAACAGGGTTGAGTTTTATGCTTAATGTTCCGCTTTTCTTAACAGATCAGATCTTAACACTACAATGTGTCTGCATAAAGATTTAATGTTGATATTTCTGCAAATATCCAGCTTAATGTTTAAAATTATGGTAACAGGGTTGACTATTTTAGATGGTACCAGCCAGAAATCGTAATGCAACATAAAATGATGAAAAAGACAAGTTCACAAGGTTAATCACTGTTATTATTTATTTATTTTTATATTATACAGATAATATAAATAATAATAAAAAGAGGATACAGGGGAATTATAAGGTAACAGGGCTGATGCCTAACCTAGAATTTCATGTCTTCTTAATAAAAATGTCTATTAAAACACACACACACATATTTAATCATCTTATATTATATGTGTTATGATTTTTGGCTGATACCATCGAATATATTCAGACCTGTTACCATGATTTTACCATGACAATATCAACATTGAAATCTTTATTACAGACACCTTGTAGTGTCAAGACCACAAAAACAGTGCAACATTAAGCATAAAACTCAACCCTGTTATTAATATATTTATTAGAGTGGGAGAGATAAGAAATACAAAATACTTTTATTTATGTATTTTTGTTTATTCAAAATCTGTATATTTGTTAATACAGCAAGAACTGGAAACAAACCAGACCTAAATAAATAAATAATAAAATGTTTTAAAATGTTATAAAGTTACTGGAATTTTGCTTTTTGTTTTTATATAATGCTTAAAATTCATCCCATTGGCTTATATTCTGGCCTGTCCAACAATAATGAGCTATTGGATTACTATGAACTGAGGTTTTTTCTACATTACTAAATTCTTTATCATTAAAGCTGTATATACTCTACTGTAAACCAAACCAGACAATATGAATAGAGACAACAGCATCTCTGTGCCGTGAGAATACGTATGAACTACTAGAGTCTTCTGCTTTTAATAGATCCAGACACTTTTCCATTAATTTTATTTGGGACATTAATCTTTTAAAGTGGTTTATTACTGTGAATTTTAATGGGTAATAATAGACTGAAGGATACGGCCATCCTAATAATAGTTGAGACAGTTGTTTGGTCCTCCCCAGGGTCAAATCTGTAAATATAGCACAACAAATCCTCCTTCAAAAGGAAGCCATAAGAGTGTTGCGTTACACCCCGTCTACACTACTAGTGACGCATCATGACACGACAAACTCCTGTGAAGCTGCTGACGTTGCACACTTGCAGTGTAGATGAGTGTTTTAGTTTTTCCTGCTTGCACTTGCAGTTTAGATGAGGTGTTGCATCCAAGATGCAAATATGTACTTAATCATCAGATTATAGTGCTTTTTTTTACAACACTGAAAAGTAACTACTAGTTACTTGTAGTAACACATTTTTGCAATCAAACTCTAAGTATGGATTGTAGCACTATGCATATATATATATATATATATATATACAGATGTTTCTGTTGGGCACTCTATGGCTTCTGCCAAGGTTGCCAAGTCTGTAGTTATCCCACAGAATTGGGCTACTTTTATGCTGTTGCCACAGGTTGTTTTTAATCTGTTGCTTGAAGCAAACCCCTGCTGGAAATGTGATTTTGGAGCAATTTTGCTAGCCAATTTCCCCCTGGACACAGTTCGGCTACTTCTGTCAATGATTGGGCTAGTTTGGAGCTATCGCTGGATTTGTCATGCAGACCTGGCAACCCTGATTAGAGTGGTCAAAGAGCAAATTGTCTGTGCATCTGCGACCGAAATTATACGCATGTATAAATAGACTTAAACAGTTTTTATTTTTTTGCGAAACTAATACAAAAAAAAAAAAAAAAGGCGACAAATGCTAAACTCATTAAAAAGTAACCATAGTTTAAAAACCTCTATTGAGTTAGTACATATAAATACACAAAACAACACGACAAACCTGTAAAAAGTAATCACACTTCTTTTGTAATTTAAATCTTGGCCAGAGGCTGTGCAATGTTGTGGCATCTTGAAATCTCATTGATTTTTACTGTGAGCGATGACATGTTAACCATTCCAAGATGGCGGACGCATCGTCATGAGTGGATGAATGTGGCATCTACCTATACATATCTATGGTACTATATATGTATTCCACTGATAGACCTTAATTGGTTTAGACACCATATTGAATTCAACATGGATGAAAACGAGGCTGTTTACTGTCCTTATGATAACTGTTTTATGATGTACTTAAGGGTTGCCAGGTTTTCACAACAAAACCCGCCCAAAGGCCCACTCAAAACTAGCCCAATCGGGGGCCCGTTAAAAATCGTGTTCCGGGGGAAAAAATACAAGTTTTTTTGTCAGGGTCCCCTGGTAAATTCTCATTTCAGGGGCTAAATATGACATTATTGTGTTTGCATCAAAAACAACCTACGGCAACAGTGTTAAAGTAGCCCAATTCCACAGGAAAACCGCAGACTTGGCAACACTGGTGTACTTGAAAGGCATTTAATCAGCTGAACAATCTGTATGTTGTTAAACAACATTACAGTCAATTGAACACACTATACTTCTTTCCCTCACAGCTTTGGTTTCATTCCTGTCAAAAATTAATATTGGATTATTTGGTTTATAAGTAGATAAATACAAAGTAGTACCTACTGCCTACTGGTAACATAAAACATACTAATAAGTAAATGTTAAATCGGCTTGCCAGATATGTCTGGATGGGACGCCGTTGTCCTGCTGTCCCTCTGTCGGAAAATTGGGAGAAATGCACGACTCTGCAAGTGTCTCTTACCACACGTTGTTAATAACAATGACTGTGAAACCGGGACATACGTTGCACAGCTGTGGTCTGTGGTTGCAGATGTCACTGGATTGATCGAATGCCACACAGAATTGTCTTACTGAACAAAAACAGCCTTCGCCTGTTTAATAATGGTGAAACGAGCGTTTGATGTATTGTTTTAAGTTTTTTTCTTGTATACTGATACCTTTAATTGTATCAGTACCATTGGTATATGCGCATAAGGCTTTACATGAGTCTCTAAATATAGTAACCATGAAGAAAGTGTTTTATACATTATATTTAGGGACATAGCTTATGTGGGGTTGGTGAATGGCTCAGTTTGATATGTGAATTTGGAGACCTCTGCTGGTGAAGTTTGTAATTTCAGGAACGGTTAAAATCGCTGGTTTTAATGATAAAAACGCAATTTAGATTTAATAAAAGAGACAAAGTGCGAATTTATAAAATGTAATTTTAAACGGTCACAAGGTTGATTGAGTTCCGGAATAAACACAGCGTCATGTGTCTGTTTCCTTGCCACGAGTCAGCTGACCTGAAGCAAAACCAATTGGATTTGGGCTCTCAGGAAGACAAACCGACAGCACGCGGTGAGGGGTTGAAGTTTACTTGTGTCCAGCCAATGTACATACATGAATACCGAGGTAAGTCTGCTTTTGAGATCCTTTATACAAGAATTATTTTTTTAAAATAACCATCTGCAAGGCAAAAATACAAAGGGAATCACATACGTCACCGTTCATTCATTACCTTCAGTTAACTTTGAACGTTTTGGTAACAGTTTCAGTTACAAACTGGCCATATTGTTCTAATAAATATCTATACGTTATGCAGGTGTCGGTTCTGTACTTTGCAAAAAGTACCGAATTAACGGGACTTAAAGCAGAGAACATAACGGTTCCGTCCAACATATCATCTCTACAGCTGTGGCAGCATTTAGAGACCAGACATCCAAGGTGAATTATTTTAACTAACTTACATTAATTCTTTTGTTGAACTTTCGGATATTTACACTGCAAGTCATCAACGAGATAAAAGTAGAAAAGACTTCACTGATAATATTAATAACAGCAATAACAATAATTGTGCAAAATTTTGTCAAGTGTATATATATATATATATATATATATATATATATATAAAACATTTTAACATAAAAAAATAGAGTAATATAAGTAATTTTTATTAATACATATTAGTAATTTTATTAGTACATATTTGTTC
>JAHKKF010472034.1:0-12902 GCA_019740295.1 Labeo calbasu
CTCATGTCAATCAACTATCGTGGGAGCGGCCTCTGTGGGTGTGACGGCACACCGACAGGCATCTGAGAACGGCTCGATTTGAAAAAGGGGATATTATTTTTACAGATTAATTAAAAACCGCTGCATGGATTTTTATCATTATAGGGTAGATTTGTACATACACTGCCAACACACATTAATGTTCAAACAGCATGAAAAAGTGAACTTAGCATCTGATCACCCCTTTAACAATACAGATTGTGTCAAAGTAGCTTTATAGTATTAAATAGGAAAATAGTGTGTCAATAATGCAAAAGGACAATAGCAACACTCAATTTTCAGTTAAAGGCAGTTCATTATTGAATTCAGTAATGTCATCATCCAGCTCAGTTCAATTCAAATAGTATCTGTGCAATCAAGTCAACAATATCACGGGAAATTAAGTGTCCCTAACTAAGCAAACCAGAGGCGACAGCGGCAAGGAACCAAAACTTCATCGGTGACAGAAATGGAGAAAAAAACCTTGGGAGAAACCAGGCTCAGTCGTGGGGGGCAGTTCTCCTCTCTGGACAAAAGTCTAATTAATCAAAATCATGAAACTTTAACAGCAATTTATCAAAAGTTACATTTTTAAGGCTCTATTAAATGCTTAATTTTTTTTCTCAAATTCAATTTTATGTTTACCAAGTTCTGTGTTTTCCAGTAATTTTCTGAATTCCATTTTAAAGGTTTTATTACATTTTAAATAATCAATAGCATCTCTACTTAATGGATTTTATTAAAAAAAAATTAATAAATAATTTGTAAATACTGGTAAATATTCTTTAAAAAATAATGTTTTAATAATAATTTTATTAGAACCAGTACTATAATTATATTAAGTAATATATTTCTGTCATCGTTTCTTCATGTTAAACTGAACTTTTATTTTGAAGGGTTGCCATGAAGACCTGTAAGTTTCTGTTTGTATATTATATCACAATAGTTTTTCTCTGAAGAAACTGTGAAATGCTCAAGAAGTGACTCTCAGAGCAGTAGGGATTATGTTTATGTGTTCATGTACTCATATATTGAGGTGGCAGAGCCTGAAAACACAGCGAGCATCACACGCGCTTAAGTACGTGTGTAGTAAACGAAACAGCGGATCTGCTCCATTCATTCACACAGAGGCACGCAGAACATGCAGGATTCACATTTAAATAGTATCTTTGTGGCTTAATATTTTCAGAAACAAGTCCATATCGCATTTTGATTTAAGTGTACTGACCTACTTTTGATTTATTCATGCAAAATTTGGCAAGTTCTTATAACTGGATTCTGCGATTCCACCTGTGTTTTCCGTATCGCAGGATTCATAGGGCCCTATATAAAGTGATAAACACTTTGGGCACCTAGAAGACTTACGGCATCTGTCGAGATTTACAAGTCTGTGGACCAACCACAAGATCTGAGGAGCTATCAGATTCAAAATATTAGATAATATTTTGTCGAAAAGAAACTAAAAAGTAAACTAAAACAAAAACTAAAAATCAACTAAGGTTAAATGCAAAATTCGAAACAAATTGACAATTTTTATACTTTTTAACCTGAAACACTCGTCTTGTCCAAGTCTGCGTGAACTGGTCAAAACAGTTATGGGTGTGTCGAAAAACTCCCATCTCATTGTCTTTCTCAACTTCAAAATCATCCTGAATTGCTGCAGAAGTACCAACTCAGTGTTTACAAAGTGAACATGCAGAGAAGATCAAAAGCCCTTTACAAAAAAAGGTAAAACAGCGATGTTGGACGAATTTTGACACTGAAGAAGAAATTGAGACGGGAGTTTTTCGACATATCCTGACTGTATTGACCCGGATTACACAGACTACTCATGCGCATCGCAGAGACAAGACAAGACGAGCATTTGAGGTTAAAAAGTATACAATAGATAAGACCCTTTTTCCTCGGCTGGGATCGTTTAGAGCCCTTTGAAGCTGCATTAAAACTGCATTTTGGAAGTTCAAACTTGGGGGCACCATAGAAGTCCACTACATGGAGAAAAACTTGTGAATATATTTCTCAGGAAAGATAATTTCTTATCGACTGAAGAAAGAAAGACATGAACATCTTGGACGACAAGCAGGTGAGTAAATTATCTGTCATTTTTGTTCTGGAAGTCGACCTCTTCTTTAAAGTCTTAAAGAAATTGTTGAAAGAAGTTGTTATTTTTGTTTTCTTTGCACACAAAAAGTATTTACATCACTTCATAACATTAAGGTTGAACCACTGACGCCACATGGAGTATTTTAACAAAGTCCTTACTACCTTTCTGGTCTTACGGGTTTGGAATGAGTAGGGTGAGTAATTAAAGACAGATTTTTCATTTTTGGGTGAACTATCCCTTTAATTGCTAAAAAAAAAAGGACCACAGGGATCCCCTTACAATAACATACAACACAGGCCCAACTAAGGAATTGTTTCGCTGCTCCCACACAGACTCTCTTCATGGTGATTACAGCACAGTCTACACCTAAATCAAACCAGAAGGGCTTGTGATAAGGTACCACGGGTCATCAATGTACAAAGACTCACTGATCTATTCCCGTACACTCATTACAGCACAATGCTTGGCTAAAACTGTACAGGCAAAGAGCCAAAATTAAAGCCAGAGCACATGTGCACTGTGCATCACAGCTTTTGAACTTCCTACATAAACAAAAGATAATGAGAAAAGGGTGGTTTTTCTATCTAGGGATGCAAGAATAAGCATACTGGCCATTGTGGGGATATCTTCAGGCTCAACATGAAGGCTACAGACCACCACATTTGTTTTGCATGCATTCCTGGTGTTTTATCCTTTTAACACGCTTGACAGCTTATATGACGGTGGTCGTCTTATTATTAGATTAGGTGAAACCATAATTTCCCAGGCTTGGAAAATTTGTTCATCGTGTGCAAAAAGACATCAAGACCGTGAAAATGTATGTGCAGATCTAGCAGATCTATAAACTCAATAGGCATTCAAGTTCACGCAGACTAGAAATGAATCATAGTTCTCTTTTATACCTTCAGGTTGTGTGCTGCGGTTCTGAGTTTAATACAGTTAGGCTAACTCATAATACAGTTCCAACTTCCTATCACAGACGTGTATTATTTGAAAAAGCCAGCACAATGTGGAAAGTTCTCTTTTATCTGTGTTTGCAGACTACATCTGTGCTGATATGACAGGGATGGCAGGAAAGCGTGGTCTCCTGTACCTGCGAGCTCAGACATTCAGGGCTGCTTTTCAGTGTGATTTAACGCAGATGTGCCTTAGCAGAGAGATGAATGGCGGGATGGGGAGGGAAATGGGAAGACGAAGTACATAGTGCTGTTGGAATGCTGGGGCTAATAATACCCAGTGATTGGTGAGCTTTGTGCCCTGCCAAGAATCACTGACCGCACAACAGCAAGGATGTCAAACTGCTCGGGCATTTAATCACTCTTTATACGGCCAGTGTTTAACTCTATTTTACCCATACTTGCTCTGCATTAACACCTTCTGTTAAAACAAGATGTACGGTTTTGAGTGGCACAACCTAAAATATAGTAGTGAGCATTCAGTATCAAGACTTACTATCATTTACAGTACACTAAACACGGAACACTAAAGGGACTTGAAGGGAAGTGCTTGAGGGTACAAAGGTGTTACATCAGGCTTGTGACCTCAGTTGCTCTTCACTTCCAAGACAATGCATATTTGGATGTGGCACTTTAGTGTTTTCAGCCCAGATCCTTGAAGACAGCAATCACAACACATTTGAGAGCGAAGCAGGATATTCTATAATATAGAAAATTTTACAGGGCAGGACTTGACTAGCCATACAAGACTGATTAAACCGATATTAGTAGAATATAAAGTCAAAAATGACCATATTTATTTCTCAACATACACATTTTCCTGGTCTTATTGTGAAGAACACATAATAGGTTTTAAAAGTATTTTTAAAATATAATGTTTTTTAACATTTACCAAATTTTATAGCATTACAATTGTAACCTCTTAATCATGATATCACAGTTAGCACAATTAGTACATTAGTACAGTTGCAAAAGCTTCTAAAAAAAAAAAAAAATGAATATAATAAAATAATAATAATAACAATAATAATTAATATAGAGACACACTGTCTTAATATTTTTGAACAGTATAAAAGCATCAGAAATTCTTTATATTTATGCATAAGAACATACAGCCATCTTTATATTGTAAAAAGGAGCGTTCATTACTAGGGGTCAACTGATTACTAAAAATACTAAAAAAAAATTAACATAATTAAAAATAATTATAATAATTAATATAGAAACATACTGTCTTAATATTTTCTTGAATAGTATAAAAGCATCTAAAAATATTTTAAATTTGTAATATTCTTTATATTATATTTATGCATGAAAATATATAGCCACCATTATATTTTAAAAAAGGGGGCTCATTACTAGGGGTTGACCAATTATTAGCCTATATTAAGCATTTTTTTGGTTATCAGTATCGATCATTTTCTAGACCGATTAACATAACATAATTTAAAAGTATTTAATGAATTTTTTGTCAGAGTCCTTGTTATTCTTAATTTTGACATTAATTTTCATTTTTACACCAGACATATATATAGGTTTAAAATATTGGTTATCGATCTACTTGATCTGTAATAACTGGTATCGGCAGCGGCCGTGAAAAGCACATATGGGTCAGTTGGAAAAGCTTCTAAAAATAATAAACAATTAATATAATTTTAAAACATAATAATAATTAATATAGAGACATGCTGTCTTAATATTTTGTTAAACAGTATAAACGCATCTAAAAATAATAATAATAATAATAATAATAATAATATATTAATAATAATATTCTTTATATTATATTTATGTACGAAAATATAAAGCCACCATTATATTTTAAAAAAGGGGGTTCATTACTAGTGGTTGACCGATTATGGGCACCGATATAATCGGTATTGGTCATTTTTTTAAAATTGATTTGCCGATAACATATTTAAGGACATTTTTTGTCAGAGCCCTTGTTATTCTTAATTTTGACATAAATTCTCATTTTTACACCAGACATACATATCGGTTCAAAATACCTGTGTACTTAATCTGTAATAATCGGTATTGGCATCGGCCCTGAAAAACACATATCGGTCAGTTGCAAAAGCTTCTAAAAATAATTTAAAAATGTATACCAATTAAAAAATAATTATTAATACAGAGACATCCTGTCTTAACATTTTCTTGAACAGCATAAAAGCATCTAAAAAAATGTAACATTTATAATATTCTTTTTATTACATTTGTGTACGAAAATATATAGCCAACATTATATTTTAAAACAGGGAGTTCATTACTAGGGGTCAACCGATTATCGGCCTGGCTAATTATCAACACTGATATTAAGCATTTTTATGATTATTATATATATATATATATATATTTATATATATAGGTTCAAAATATCGGTTATTGGTCTACTTGATCTGTAATAATCAATATCGGCATCGGTCAACCCCTATTAATTACAAAAGATCATGTTATATTTAATACAAAATACCAATCAATTCCTACATATTCCTACTAAAGTCTTACATATTCTACAACAATTCACACATTTTTCTCTTTGAATACCATGTTTCATTTTGATAAACATCACATTAAAAAAAATGTGTTGCAGATGTCACATCGATTTTGATATTATTTTTCCCACTAATGCAGCATCTTTTACATCAAAAACATGAAACTAATAAATTATGTAAGTAAGACCAAGGGCATTATTAAGAAATGTTTATCGTTCACAAGTGAGGTGAACACGTTCTTAAAAAGGTCTGCTAGTTCAAATATACGGTCATCTGAAATTCATGTGTCCCAAGGCAGACTGATAAAAAGCTTCCAGATCTTTTTGCAGTACATGTTCTCCTCACTGCTCCATGCTCATTCAGCGGATTCAGCGGAGCACAATAAAGCCCTTTCATTCTGCAGCTCTGATGTAAGCGTGATTACCGACTCGAGAGGAAAGGGGGGAGCTGGCAACGTGACCGCTCACTGAAACTTCTCTCACAAATACCAAAAGCACACAGCCACTCTGACCTTGTCATTACTGTAAGAGTACACCATTAAATAGAGGGCAAAGGTGAGGTACATTAAGGTGAAGAGAGCGCAGAACAAGCATCCTGAGGTGCACTAGGGGTTTGGAGATCTGGTCAAACACTCCACACCAATCTTAAGGGTTGGAGCTGTAAGGGTTTTAATCCTTAAGTTCATTCTTTAACATCAAAATGGTAAAACTGATTTTTCATTTTCTAATGCTGCCCTTTTTTTCCTTTTACACTGCAAAGGTGGCACAGGAGCACTTCTGAAGTGGCATGTAGGTGTTTTTACACAGACACGAACTACCCAGTACACCCTTTAAAATTATATAGCAATGAGCTAAAAATTCTTAAAACACCTCTGAACTCCAAAACACCACCCTTGAAAGTACAGCACAGGAAATATCTCACTATTGTTGACCAGAGGATCACATCTTCCCACAAAGTTTCCTTGGTGTGATTGTCATGAGAAATATCCTTCTCACCCTCTAATGGCTTGGCCGAAAGTGAGAGGTCGCATACGGTACACATAAACCCATTTTCGCCTCCAGCTTTGACAAAGATGATAGTCGAGTCCTTAGAGTTCATGCACCAGGTGTCCCAATAGAGGGTGAAAATGAGTATACATTTCCAGTTCATCGCACACCAGCCATGCAGCATTTTCACTGAGCTGTAATCCTCATGTGTTCATAAAACCACATTCAGATTTACATAAGAGAGGACGTAAGCCAATGCTATATATATATATATATATATATNTATATATATATATATATATATATGTATGTTTATAGCACTCTATAGTAGCGCCCTATGAAATCTGTTTTATTTTTTCTCAAAATCTGTTTTCTTTTTTTCCACATTTGGTTTTTTCAGTTTTAATTTTTCTGGATTATGTTTTTTCCATTTTAAATTGATTCTAGACTTGTTGTAATGGTTAAATTAAAAAATGTTAGTCAAAATGAAGGTCTAATTAATTGAAACCAAGGAACTAATACAATTTAACAGAAATGTATTAAAAGTTTAACAAAAATTCAGTTTTAAAGACCCTATAAAAATATTTTAGTTTTATTTTTATTTAATTCAGTTTTATTTTTACCAAATTCTGTGTTTTCCATTAATTTGCTGGATTCCATTTTAATGGTTTCATTAAATTTGAATAATCAAAAGCATCTCTAATTAAGTGATATTATTTTTTCATTTATTACTATTGTTCTGTATTTACATTTTTCTGTTAAATAAATTCTGGTAAATAATTTTTCTGTTAAATATTAAATATAATGTTTTAATAATAATTTTATTAGTAGTATCATTACATTAAGTAATATATTTCTGTCACAGTTTCTTCAAGTTAAACTGAACCTTTATTTTGATGGGTTGCTGTGAAGACCTTTAAGTTTCTGTTTGTATATGATATGAAGATCGTTTTTTCTCAAAAGAAACAGTAAAATGCTTATGAAGTGACTCTCAGAGCAGTTCTGAAGATTATGTTCATGTGTACATGTACTCATATATTGAGGTGTCAGAGGCTCAAAACACACCAAGCATCACACGTACAGTAAGCGTTCAGTATGTGTGTAGTAAACTAAACCGACATTCAGAACATGCAGGATTCATATTTAAATGTTTAAATTTTTGTAGCTTAATATTCACAGACACTAGTCTATATAGTGTTTTGATTTAAGTGTACTGACCTACTTTTGATTTATTCATCCAAAATTTGGCAAATTCCGTTTCATTCCGCATTATACAATAAAGTTCCATTATACAGACTGGATTCCGTGAATCCATCCACGTTTTCCGAAATCCTAGAACCCTAAATGAACACTCGGATACTATGGATACACTAAATATTAAAGTTCTCATCATACTCATCATCATGTTGTTGCCATGTCAAATCCTGTTTTCCGTAAAATGCAAATTGATAAATAAAAAAAATGCGCTGATAGCTTATTTTGTCATGTATTTACAATATATGAGGATGGAAGCATTTCAATTTCAAAAAGGATGAAAATGTAACATTAAAGTAGTCCATATGACATGTTTTCTGTTCTATATTTAAGTACAATCGCAAAGCTATCCCACTGATATGAAAAAACTTTAAATATAGTCATGTAAACACTTATGGTATTCATATGGTGGCTCAAGGAGATATGCTGAGGATCCGGTAACAATACGTCTTTTTCAGATTTCAAGTATAAGAGTGTAAATTATGAATGTTACTCTACCCTTGGAATGAACTTCATGCCAGCAATTCAGAAATACAGAGATGTCAGTCAAGAGAAACACAAGCAGAGGAAAAACAGGTTCCATATTAAAGGGGTCTTCACATGAATTTTTCACATTTTTAGCTTTTTTGCGTTTAGTTTCTGGCGTGTCTGCCAGCTCAGAAAAGCTGAAAAGTAAACACACAGCCAGTTCGTTACGGGCTGTCTGAGTCTAAAACTGTGTCATCCAACGATTTGTTCTAATTTGCAGCCAGTTTCTACAAAGTCTCACATAGCCAGACCTTCAGACTGATGGCAGAAGCTCTGGGAACCTTGGCTGCTTTGAATGGCCAAGGACCACCCAAGAGGCCATATGACTGATAGGTAAAGCAACCAATCACGGTTTGTTTTGTTCCGCATCATGCTTAGGAGCATGGAAATGTCACCACAATAACAGACTGGTGTGTAAAACTCTTGGACGCATTTTAAAAAGTCTATGCCACAAACCGTACATATTTCACATACTTTTGAAAATCCAGTGTTTACCTCAGAGGTGCCCAAACTTGGTTATGGAGGGCCGGTGTCCTGCAGAGTTTAGCTCCAACTTGCCTCAACACGCCTGCCAGGAAGTTTCTAGTATGCCTAGTAAAAGCTTGATTAGCTAGTTCAGGTGTGTTTAATTGGGGTTGGAGCTAAACTCTACAGGACACCGGCCCTTCAGGACTGAGTTTGGGCACTCCTGGTTTAGTTGATCCTGAAGAGCGTTCATCGTCACAGCTTTCTTCTTCCATGAGGGGTTTTGGAGTCACGGCATCTGTGTTTCCAGGCAGAACGTTAAAGAGCACGACACACGTCTCCCGGAAATACTGTATTATACTGTATAATTCAACCAATGAAGTGTTTCCAGTTGTGTGCCATATCTGACACTCATTCAATGATCCTAGGTCTGTAGCTAGCTATTTGAATAAGACCACCTTCTAAGCCATATATGGATATATATTCACATGTCTTGTGTCAACACAATGCAAGGAAGAGAGGGGTGTGCAGTAGCTCATTATCATTTAAAGAGACATGCACTGAAACAATTCGCCCAATTTTTTCTCCACACAGTGGACTTCAATGGTGCCCCCAAGTTCGAACTTCCAAGTTCCAATGCAGCTTCAAATGGCTCTAAACGATCCCAGACGAAAAAGAAGGGTCTTATATAGCAAAACGATTGGTCATTTTTTAAACAAATTGACAATTTATATACTTTTTTTCCGGTTCAATACGGTCAATACAGTTAGGGTATGTCAACAAACTCCCATCTCGTTTTCCTTCCTTTTCCTACATCGCTGCAGAAGTACCAACCCAGTGTTTACAAAGTGAACATGCAGAGAAGATCAAACACCCTTTACAAAAAAGATAAAACAGGAATGTAGGACAATTTTGACGTTAAAGAAGAAAACCAGACGGAAGTTTTTCGACATACCCTAACTGTACTGACACGGATTGCAGAGACTACGCATGCGCATTGCAGAAACGAGACTAGACGAGACAAGACAAGACGAGACCAGCATTTGAGGTTAAAAAGTAAATAAATTGTCAATTTGTTTCAAAAATTACTTATCATTTTGCTAGATAAGACCCTTCTTCCTCGGCTGGGATCATTTAGAGCCATTTGAAGCTGCATTTAAACTGCATTTTGGAAGTTCAAACTTGGGGGCATAAGGAGAAAAATTTGGGAATGTTTTCCTCAAGAAACATAATTTCTTATCGACTGAACAAAGAAAGACAAGAACATCTTGGACGACAAGGGGGTGAGTAAATTATCTGTAAATTTTTGTTCTGGAAGTGGACTTTTCCTTTAAGGCTCAGCACAGTACACTCTCATGTCCGAAAAGTTTTCTAATCAAGCAATAAATTAGAAATTTTGAGACACAGAGGATACAACCTCTAACTGGTTTATAAAAGTAAAATCATTAAAGTAAGTCACTTCCCTTTCAAGTTCTGTACCATCTTTCCCCCTGACACATTTTTCCCTTTTTAATATTTTATGTTAGACCCTTTGTTTCAGTCTTCACTAACCTTGTCACAAATGCTTAAACAGACGCAAGATACAATCGCTACTTCCTAAGACAAAGTTTTCCTAAAGAATGAAGTTTTCTTATCTGTTTAATTTGCAGCCAGCTATATTCCATCTTGTCAAGCCTCCAGGCTGAGAAGACAACTTAAAATTACAATGCTTCACGGGGTAAGACACTTAACCTCACAGAATGTTCCTGCAATATGGCTAACATAAATTGATTTGGATAAAAGCCTCAGCTAAACGACAAATTAACCATTAGGCTGAGAATTTCACAATGAGGCCCAGAGAAGTGCCCAAGAGCACAAAGAAAAGACGACTCAACTACACTACCATTTAAAAGTTTGGGGTAAGCATGATGAAAGAAATCTCTCCAATGCTAACCAAGGCTGCTTTTATTTGATCAAAAATGCTGAAATATTGTGAAATGTTACCATTTAAAATAACTGTTTTGTATTTCCATATTTTAAAATTTATTTCTGTGAAGGCAAAGCTGAATTTTCAGCATCATTACTCCAGTCTTCAGTGTCAAACAGTCCTTCAGAAATCATTCCAATATGCTGATTTGCTGCTCTGTTGAAACGAGTTGTGCTGTTTTGACTCTCTGATGAGTAGAAAGTTCAAAAGAGCAGCATTTGTTAGAAATAGAAATCTTAATAAAAAGTACTGACCCTAAAGTTTCGAGCAGTAGTGCATGTTGGGAACAATTGCTGGTCTCTCCTTAAGAGAGATAACACAATGTCACGCTGGCGTGTTTTCGCTGGTGACTCACTGCAGAGTGTGGGAAGAGCACAGGCTATTTCTGTTTAAAGAGTATTAGCGGGCGGAGGGGACCTTAAGGACTCGAGCTTCGCCCATTCTCTTCGCCTGTCATGCCCCATCATCTGCCCGGACTGATGAGCCGTGAAGAGAGAAAGAAACTCTTGCTCACCCTCTTATTTGATGGAAGGGGAGATCCTTAAGCAACCGATCTGCTTAAGGTAATACAGACAAGCTGTACCAAGAATGGAGACAAAGTATAACAAGTATAACTAAAACTTCAGTTCAGACAAATTTGCAGAAGTTGAACAAAGTCCTAGGGGGTCTTTCAAGGATTCTGTTCTTATTTTTCAGATGTGCAACGGCTGACTGCATCGAAATTGTGTGAAATGCACAGGGCTGCCCAGCTGCTCAGTTACTGATAAGTGGATACTCATATAGCTAGCATCACATTCATCTTTAATGCCGGCAATTAATTATTGAAAAGAGCTTAACTTGTGCCCACAAGTCAGATGGGAGCGCCAGAAATTACAGACAGAGTATAAAATGAATCAACAGCACTTTAGTGGTGTAAATGGGATATGGAGATGTTTAATGAGCATATAGTGTCACATAAGCAGAAACTTGCTTGTGTGACACTATACCTGGTCAAAAACATTGAAATTTTAACTAGCCAAGTCATTAAAAACAATGAGACCAGGTCAAAAATACCAGTACTTTAGTACCATGGCGATATCAAAACGCCCATCTTGGTGAGGCATTAATGTAAACAGTAAGTTTTTCAGTGTAAATGCGTAATTCGTGTCAGTTATATTAATCAAAAAGCAAGAAAAACAGAAAACTCACTTACTGCTATCTCAATTATTTCAATTTCTTTCATTCTTTCTGATAGTTTACTTGAATAATTACTTTTAAGATTTTTTTTAACTAGTAATTTTTTTATTTAAGAAATTCTTGATGGATGTTGTTGGTTAAAGAGACAGTTCACCCAAAAATGAAAACTCTGTCATTAATTACTCACCCTTGTGAGTAATGTGACCATGGACCACAAAATCAGTTATAAGGGTCAATTTTTTGAAATTGAGATTTATACATCTGATACAACTATTTAAATATCTGGAAACTGAGGGTGCAAAAAAAAAAATCTAAATATTGAGAAAAATCGCCTTTAAAGTTGTCCAAATGAAGTTCTTAGCAATGCATATTACTAATCAAAAGTTTGATATATTTACAGTAGGAAATTTACAAAATATCTTCATGGAACATGATCTTTACTTAATATCCCAATGATTTTTGGGCATCATTTTGACCCATACAATGTATTGTTGGCTATTGCTAAAAAATTATATTATCTTATTATATTATGACTGGTCTTGTGGTCCAGGGTCACAAATTAAGATAATGAAATCCTAGAGCATTCAACCACCACGTTCAAGGCAAGAAAGGTAGTAAGGACATTGTTAAAATAGTCCATGTGACATCCGTGCTTTAACCATAATGTTATGAAGCTACGAAAATAATTTTCATGCGCAAAGAAAACAAAAACAACAACTTTATTCAACAATGTCTTCTGTTCCGTGCATCGTGGTACTCTTGTGAACGACATGAATGGGGAATGACAAGAGGGTGAGTAATTATTGACAGAATTTTGTTTTTTTGGGTGAACTATCCCTTTTGAGAGTTGTTAAAGGGGTCATCCGATGCTAAGTTCACTTTTTCATGCTGTTTGAACATTAATGTGTGTTGGCAGTGCACGTACAAATTTACCCTATAATGATAAAAATCCAT
>JAHKKF010472037.1:0-11254 GCA_019740295.1 Labeo calbasu
GTTTACCTGGGTCTTTAGTCTATGATTCGCTCACCTCGCCTCTTATCTGACAAGTTTTCGGGTTTGAGTCGTTCGTTCATCACGTGACAGCCCCATAACCTTAACCTATGCAGTCTGAGCCGGAAAGAGAATTGATTAGTTCATCTCTCGAGTCTTCGGGTTTAAGTCGTTCGTTCATCACGTGACAGCCTCATAAGGTGAACGAACGGCTCTAAAAACCCGAAGACTCGAAACAGGTGAACTAATTCCAATACAGAACCTAATAGGATGTTGCGCATGCGCGACTGAACGACTCACTCCCCGAGACGACTCGTTCGTCCCGAGTCACATTAAAGATTCGTTTAAAATGAACGAACCATTCAAGAACGACCCATCACTACATGACTGAACAAAATTGTGTCTCCCCACTGCATTCTTCAGTAGAGTGAGTCTCTTGTAGAAAAACAAAATGTGACTTCTGCCCCTTACAAAACAAAAATATTCCTTTGCGTTTTACTTTGTCCTTTAGTCCCCTTGTATTTAAAGAACAGAAAGATAAACGAGATTTGAGTGCAAACATACTTCACTGGAACTCACAGTGAACAAACAGAAAATGTCACTGAACAGTCAGTAATGGAATCTTAAGAATTAAACTGCAACACAAAAAGAGTCTCTCAAAAATCAACATTTCCCTTTCTTTGAACTTTCATCATCCTGGAAAAATTTGTTTTCCCTTAATGAACGCAAAAGGACCCCAAAAGTACGCCACTTTTCCTTCCGCTCGAGCTTGTTTAACGCGTGGCCAAAGCACTTGCCTCGCCTGGTCTCTGTAGATTCTCTTTGAAAACTGCACAATGACCTGACGCGCACGATTTCCTTCTTTTGCCAATTCGATGGACTGTGTCAACCGCTTCTTCCATTTCCCAGGACACACCAGGAGCAATCTTGGAAAGCAAGGAAATCACCTCCTCTCTAGTGTTCTCGTTCTGTTTCTCCGGCAGTCCTTTGATGCGTAAATTCCACCGTCTTTTGTAGCGATCCAATTCTCCTATCCTATATCTCAACTCTTTATTTTCTTTCTTGAGATCAAAGAGTTCCAGTTCCATTTCAGCTGATTTCTGCTTGTGAGTTTTTAACTCTTCCTTTACTTCGGAAATGACGCTTACAATTCTCTTCCAATTTTCTCGTCAGCTCCTCCAACTTTTTTTCCCTGTTTGTCAAATCTCTAGCCGAGGGAGTAAACTGCCTCGAGGATATCTGCATTAGAAATGACTTCAAACAAGGTGCTTGCAGTAGATTTTTAAGTTCCATCGATACATTTAAATTCCAGTTTGGCACATGCTCGTGTGAAGTCTATTTCCTCTCTGTTACAGGTTACTGACAGTCTGTAAACCAATCACATCATACTGAAACAAATCTAAGAGCTGATCTTTGTACAGAGTAGCACTACTATCTAATGATGTAATTTTCTAAGCAGCTATTATTATTCAAAGCAAAATTAGACCTTTTATTGGTTCAAATGGTTGATATGATAAAGAGTAGACCCAATATTTTGTGTTCTAATAGGAATAATGTCTATAGTAAGATAACCAAGCTGACAAATACGGTTCCCCTCACTTAATTAATGAAATTAAAAGACAAAATACATAAAAAAAAAATGACAGTCATCTGCACTCAGCTTTGAGAGTTTGACTTCTTTTTATTCTTGTTTATTAATTTATCTTCATTTCTTTGGTAAATGCACTTGTGAAGTTATTAGGTCTATTTTATTTCTGTGAAACACAGTTCTGACTTATTACGAAGCAAAAAGTATTAAAGAAACTGAAAACTTTTTTTTTTCATTCTGTTTCAGTAGAACATTTTTGCACAATTTAAACAGTTTAGAAAACCAAATCATCACTGCCATCTTTGTTGATGACTAACTTCATATAAAAACGATAATATGCTCAGTGCAACCAAAGAAAGATGACAACGGTTGCATTATCAAATAAATGTACAAACAACATACAAAGCAAATTAATAAAACACTATCAATAGTGAACAACAAACAGACATCAATACAAACAAAGGAATATCACAAAAATCAAATGATCATTGATATCAAACTGAAGGAGGGCAGAAACCAATAAGAAAAAAATCACTTTAAAGACTTACAAACTTAAATCCTAAAAAGAAAGAAAAAGAAAAATTAAGAAACACTGAAAAAGCACAATATTTAACAAAATGGTGCGCTATGATAAAACGTGCCGAGCAGCAACATAATTACAAAAAAAAAGAATCCACTTAAGTTAAAAGAGACACATTTCATCCAAAGTCAATCCCTCATCCAACAACAAACACATTTTCAAATAGGTGCAAACAGATATGAATAAAAGTATACAATAAAAGCAACATAACAAAGAAGTTAATGATTAATTCCCAACATAAGAAAACGATTAACAGGAAATGAGAATGTGAAACATGAAATGCTTTTTTGTGTGTTTATAGGTAAATGTTCATAATTGCACTTATACTAAATTTGCTGATATGTATTAGTGGTGGCATATGAATATTTCTGTATGTACATGAGAGAGAGCGGGCGCAGCGCTGTTATTGAGCCCTAGAGCGTATACACACGTTTGGTCGGCGTGCCGCTACAAATCCGAGTTTACAGTGACATTTGAATGAACCGAGGGTGTTAATACAGCGTGCATTCTTGCAGGGGCTTTGCCCTGTCCCTCGGGCTGCACACTCATCGATATCTAGAGGAAGAAAGAGAGAAGGAGCATTAAAATATATCTGGCCATACACTTACAGATGATGAAACATGAGCTCAGTTTCAGGAAAAATGATTAAGTGTGGGTGTGTTTGACGATCCGCATTCGTACTCACCTATACAGCGTGTTCGCGAGTGGTCCAGTACAAATCCAGTATTGCACTCGCACATCGTACCCAGATAGGACCGCACGCAGCGTCCGTTAGCACAGCTACACTCGTCTGAGTCTTCCTCTGAACTGTCTCCCTCTGAACATGCGAAAGTGACAGAAAGAGTCATGAAAACTCGAGCCAGTTTTGAGTCTTTCTGTTTAGCTGAAGGTAAATAACACTGGGAAGGTCACCTGGGTTGTAATTGGAGAAAGCTGCCAGGAAATCCCCCTCTCCATCAGACTCAGTCTCCAAATGCATCTCACACAACCTGTTAAAAAGCACTGCACACACACCAAAACAAATTTAAAGTTATTTGATATTTCATAACAATTACCAAACAGAAGTACTGTATATGGATGTAGCCTGCTAAATGGAAATATTACACCTGAATGCATGCAACATTTTTTAATGTTTTATTCTGATTAGGACATATGTGTATGTAAAATAGTTTTTTTTTTACTTTCTATTCATTAAAGAATCCTATAGAAAAACAAAATGTATCACAGTTTACACAAAATATGAACTGTTTTCAAAATGATAATAATAATTGTTTCTTAGTCAGAAAATCAGCATATTTTAATGATTTCTGAAGGTTCAAGTGACACTGAAGACTGAAGGAATGGCTGTTGAAATTTCAGCTTTGCCATCACAGGAATAAATTACATTTGAAAAGAAATTCAAATTAAAGAAAACCCTTTGTATGGCTTAATATAACGTAAATGAGGTCTCTTACTGAAATATGTAGTAGAAAACCCATGAAAGATTTATGTTTTTTTTTTTAAATCCACATTGTTTTACATATTTTGGACTGTGGGGAGGGGGGGGGGGTGCCATTATTTAGATGACGTGAAAATGGCTGCACTTGGTGAGCTACTGGTGCTACCTATTGCTATTTTTACCACAACACAGCTCGGAAAATAAAATACTGATACAATGCCACATTGTGCGACTTTTAGTCGTAATTTTCAGTTGAAGTCTTCACTGCTTTCCTAGCAACAAGAAGACGAGAAAAGAAAGGGAAGATGTGTGTGGACAAATAAAACTTCCTAAAGACCCTCGTCTCGTTCTCTCCACTTAGCCCTGTTGCCTTTGAGGCTTTTAGTAGACCACAGCTACTGAACGAGCTTACAAACGGCAGAGACAAGAAATGCTGGATGCCATCCTGGCAGGATGTAAACATGAAAACGCTTGTCTTGATGCCGCAGGCACTGAAGTAGTTTCTCAGCACGGATTTGCGGGGAAAAATTTGATGGTACGGCATTTGGTCTAAGCCTATGCTTATATCCATGGCCACCTGTAAGCTCTTTCAGTAGCTGTGATCATCGTATCAGTATTTTATTTTCCGAGGTAGCAGCAGTAGCTCACAGAGTGCAACCATTTCACGTCATCAAAAGAACGCCGTCCCCACAGTCCAAAATATGTATAAGGCGATACAGTTTTTTTACGTCTGTCCCCTAATAGTCAACTACCTGTAAGTTGACGAGAAGAGTTTTTGGAATTTATTCGAAATTTTATTAGTAGCTTAGTCGCAGAAAAAAAAAATCCGCAGGAGTTGTGAAGTCACGCCGTTTGTAAAGGACAGATCATTAACAGCTGGTCTATGTGGTAATAAAGTACATCGGGCAGGACATACAAACGCTCAACTCATTGCTCAAAATCATTCATGGACATCAAATATGGCTTTTTATCTGAAAGATGTATGTAGTAGCAACTTTCCATGGCAGCTCAATCTAATGTTAATCTAGAAAAATGTGTGCTGTTGAAGTGTCTGTGTGGAGTGTGGAAGCTGAACAGTAGCGCACTCACTGCATGACAGATGGAGGCACCGGTGCAATCACTTGCCCTTAAAATACTCCGTCATTTTTGGTCATACTTATATCAGTAATACATCTTTCGAATCTGTAAAGACTCTACATTTAATTGTGTGCACTCGCAATAACAACGAAACGCTGCACTTTTGTAAAATAATGAAAGCAAACAGGATGCGCTTTCTGCAGTCTTGGTCTCTGTGAACCTGAGAGCGAAATTTCGAAACTATGTATACTTGCCTTTGCGACATGAAAAATAGAGTGAACTACTACTACAACTAACTGTCTACTTTAAAATGAACGAATTCAAACTGAAAACAAATATTCTCAGATTGTATAATCTGCACTAGTTTATCAATAAATTCTTAAAACATTAATGCAGCCTCCTTGCTGCTTTTTCCTGACACATTCATAATTATTCTATCTGCCGGCGTGTTGTGGCAAGCTTTTTTTGTGTGCGCTTATTAGAGCTTATTAGGCTATGTGAGCAATTAAAGGCTCATTATTATGATTTATATGGTTTATTAATAAACATGTGACTAATAGTTGACTAATGCTTAAAATGAAAGACTACTAGTTGACCAGAAAAATCTTTAATTGAGGGCAGCCCTAGATTTTTTTAAATAAAGTAAATCCTTCATGGGTTTTCTACTACATATTTAAGTAAGAGACATAATTTATATTATATTAAGCCAGATAAGTCTTAATACCATGGGTTCCTTTTAAAAAACTTTATTTTAAACTGTAAGAATATTTTACAATATGACTGTTTTTACTGTATTTTTGATCAAATAAATGCAGCCTTCTAAGCAGAGTTTTTTGTTTTTTTTGCAATACCTGAATTTCTATTGGGACAGGTCCGACACTCTGGGCCCCAGCCTCGACCGTAGTGACAGCAGCACTCAGAGTACGTCACGGTTATCTCATTTTGTGGCATAGTGCACATAAGATCCTCATCAACCTCCTGGAAACATATGTCCTTATGTGCTGCAGTGCGGTCTGAGAAAGACAGAGATAAGGAGATATATACAAAATACAATATACAGAGGGAAAGAAGAAGAAAGAAATGGAAAAGTAGGTGGAAACAAAGGCAACTGCAACTCTAAAGCTGCTAAAATATCTTTAATGGTCTATGCTCAGCAGTCATGTGGTGAACCGAGAAATAACTTGTGGACTGCCAAGCCACATAAAAGCCAATCAAGAAAAAAAAACACTGTTTCCACTAATCACAAGTCTGCATGCCGACTACTTGTGATACGCACCATCATAGACGCATTGCTTGAGGGCTGCACTGAAGGTGTGTGGCTGCTTGCAAATGCAGTGGAAGGAGCCGGGAGTGTTGACACATCTCCCGTTCCTACAGTAGGAGGGATCCTCACACTCATTCACATCTGAAAGGTGCACCACAGACACACCCGTTACTAAAGAGATATACAGAGAGAAGGACAGATAGAGAGAAAAAAGCAGGAGGGAGGAAGACAAGAAGAGAGACATCAGAAGCACACAGTCTTGGGTGAGAACTTCAATAAATGCCTGGAGTTATTTCATCTTTACTATTTCAGAAAGAGCAGTTGAATTTCTTAGGAAATGAATAGCCTAACACTTTTTGTGCCATGATAAATTTACATTACATTATAAAAGCTCACGCCATTTTTTAATATGACTGTGATGTTCCTGTAAAACTATACTCACCCGCCTGCTCCTCAGGTGTTACACAGCTGTTACGGTCAGTTGCCAGAATCCAGGGAGGCGTACAGATGCAATAATACGAATCTTGGGTGTTTACACAGCGGCCATTTTTGCAATTAGCAGGGTCCTGACACTCATCCACACCTGAAGCAAAAAATGTTACATTATAACGCAATGCTCAAGAAACATTATTATATAACTTCAAAATCATCCTATATCGCTGCAGAAGTACCCAGTGTTTACAAAGTGAACATGCAAAGAAGATCAAACGCCCTTTACAAAAAAAGGTAAAACAGCGATGTAGGATGATTTTGAAGTTGGAGAAGAAAATAAGATCTGAGTTTTTCGACATACCCTAACTGTCATGAACCGGAATACACAGAGTTCACGCAGAACTAGACAAGACGAGCATTTGAGATTAAAAAGTATATAAACTATAAATTTTATTTATAGTTTTTTTTTCTCCTCAAAAAACAGTTTCTTTACGACTGAGGAATCTGTACATTTTTGTTCTGGAAGTGAACTTCTCCTTTAGGTCAGAAAAAAGTCAGCGAATAGACTTGTACCTGAACTTTGAAGGGGACTCGACCCTGATATACTGTCTCAGTCTAAATTACATTCACACTGATGTTTTAAACAAATTAGAATATTATAACAATAATAACTACAATGACAGTAACAGCCATAAATTGTAAAACAATTGCACTGCAAATAAATGAAAATGAATATATCATAGGTATACTATTTTTGCTTTACACTTCTGTAGGGAAATTACAATACTTCTTCCCTAATTTCTACACTTAAAAGAGATATTTTAAATGTGGACTGCAGTAACATTAACCATTTAACCCTTTAACTGTCACTCCCATTTTTGAACACAGACATAAACATTTTGAGATTTTAAGTTTTGAAGTGATACATAATTTCTTATGATTTCTAAAACGTGATAGGGAAAAAGGCAACGAAGAAAGTCTTTCGTGACAAAGGTCAGAACTCATGTTATGATGTAGATTTTTTTGAGTTGCACTCTTGACATATATTATTCTATTACTTTTCCTACATAATTTGTAACACAAAAATATGGTAAAATATCTACTTAGGAGTCTTAGACCTTTCCAACGATATAGTATAGTTTGTCATGATTAGATTAGGATTTATTTGTAATATGGTGAAATAAACTTAGACTCCCACAGAGGGGACAGTGACGGTTAAAGGGTTAAACCACTAGCGGGAACGACAGTAGAGCTTTTATTTTGAAGGAAAACTGTAGTTTCAATGAAAACAGGCTTACAAAAATGCGTCTCACAAAAAGTCTGGTGAAATGCTGTAATCTGTTGAGAAAATAGCAAAGCATAACTTTGCGTTCCCAAATATGCACTAAACTCACAGTACATCCAATAAACACACTGCCGTTCTGAAGTGTGGAAAACACAGAATCACAAGCTGATCGCCTGAATGAAGTACGCGCTACGATTTAAAACGTGCAGCGAAAAACAGATTTGATGAAGGGATTAAGCCATATTGCATTTTCAGTTTTAGTTCGTTTAACAGATACTGTGTGAAAGCATAATGGCCCAAAACACAACTTTAAAGACCTTTTATGTTAGAATAAGAAGTTTGAATATATTTTAAAAACTACCCTTTTTGCCCGCAAAACCTATCGTTTCATATCTACATTTAACCACGATAATATGGAGACAGTTTTGCTATCGCAATATCATGATAAACCATATAAATCCTTACATCCTACAAACTACCAAATTGTCTAGTCTAGTATAAGCAGATACGTTTTATTTGTATTTTTTTTTGCTATGAATGGAAACATGCTGCTGTGTCAGTACACAAGGTGTTCTGTGTGCATGTGGGCCACAGCCTCGTTGGCGCAGTAGGCAGCGCGTCAGTCTCATAATCTGAAGGTCGTGAGTTCGAGCCTCACACGGGGCAGAAGTTTTTTTTTAAAAGGTGCCTTTACTACCAAGTGTGACACACTTGATCAGAAACTTGTACCTGTAACTGTGGGAAAGACACACTTCTTGTTTAAAGCATCAGGGACCCAGGGTGGGTTGCAGGTGCAGTAGAAGGAGCCTCGAGTGTTCACACAATGACCATTGGTACACAAGGACTCATCATGACATTCATCCACATCTACGGGGGAAAGAGAAACAGAATATTGTGTAAGTAATTTTACAATGCATTTGAGTTTGATAAATATAAACGATGTAAGGTTTACCGATGTGTTCGTGTTTAAAATAGAGGTGCTGTACCTGTGTCATTCTACTGCTCCCTAGTGGCTGACACAAAAAAAAATCCTTCTTTCTGCCACTAGCAGGCAGTACAACAACACAGAAAAACTTTGATTTTCAGTATCAGTATCACACTGCTTTTATGAAAATTGCTTTTATTCTTGTTTTTGGTGTATTTTATAAAATAACTGAATATAACAATGACTACTTGAAGCACTGCAAAATTGTAAACTATGCAGCCTATTACAGTACATGACAAAAATCACTACAGATAAGAATTAGAATTTTTATTTAATAATTTACCAAAAACTTCATTCCTTCATTGTATTTGTAAACACGTCATGACATTGAGCACTATATTGTGCCTTTATACAGTACTGTTCCAAAGTTTGGGTCTGGTACTATTTCAGAAATATTATTGAAATAATCTTTTATGCGCACCAAGGCAGCACTTTATACGTAAAAAAAAACAGTGATATTGTGAAATATTATTACAATTTAAGTACCTCTTTTCTATTTGAATATATTTAAAAATGTAATCTATCCCTATGATGCAAAGCTGAATTTTCAGGAGCCATTCCTCCAGTCTTCCATGTCACATGATCCTTCAGAAATCATTCTGATATGCTGATTTAGTGCTCAAGAAACATTTCTTATTATTATCATGTTGAAAACAGTTATGCTACTTAATATTTATTTGTAAAAATCATGATCCATTTCTTTTCAGGATTTTCTGAACCCTCAAAAATCCAGCAAAAAATCGAGATTTTTTTTGAAGTTCAAACATTACAACGTAACAATGAATTCTGACTTTTTTTTCTCAGAATTGCTTGTTACAAACTTGCAGTTCTGACTTTTTTCTTAGAATTGTGAGATATAAACTCACAATTGCTAGTTATAAAGTCATAATTACGAGACATTAGAATTGTGACTTTTTTCTTAGAATTTCATGTTTGTATCTCAATTCTGAGAATAAAGTCAAAATTGTGAGATATAAACTTGAAATTCTAAGAAAAAAGTCACAATTGCAAGTAAAAAAGTCACAACTGCGAGATACAAACTCACAATTCTGACTTTATTTCTCACAATTCTGGGTTTATACTGTATAATGCGATTCTGAAAAAACTGAAAAATTGTGAGAAATTCTGAGAAAAAAAGTCTGAATAGTGAGTTTATATCTCGCAATTCTGACTTCATAACTTGCAATTGCAAGTTTATATTACGCAATTCTGTTCAGGTCTCAATTCTGAGAAACAAATTCAGAATTGTACGTTTGTATCATGCAGTTCTGAGGAAAAAAGAATTGTGATATAAACTTGAAATTTTAAGAAAAAAAAATATCAGTGTATATGTCACAATAAACTTAACCCTAAAATGGGCTTCCATAGTATTGTCAATCCTTTAAAAAAAAAAAAAAAACAAAAAAAAAAACCTTTTAAGCAGTAGTGTATATGTCCATGTAAATGTGTATATGGACAGTAAAATGTGTGTATTTGTGTGTTATTTTACCGATACATTCCAGTAGATTGCTGTCATAGTAAAATCCCTGTTGGCAGTAGCACTCAAAGCCAGGCTGTGTGTTCATACATCGTCCCTCCTTACAGATCTCGTTAGAGAACAACACACACTCATCAATATCTGCAAAGACAGCATGAAAGAGATGATTTAATTTATTATGTGAGGGAGTATGTGTTTGTGTGCATGAATACACATATGCATGCACATATACCTCTGTGCACAGGCAATCCATAGTCAATCTTTCGTTCCTCATGGTAAAATCCTCTTCCATCAGGACACAGAGAGAGATACTCCGCTGGAATAACAAGACATCATCAATCAAACACTCCCAGACCAATTTACCTGTCACCCATTTATAAACACAAGCATTCATTTGTAATCTAACCTGAGTGGTAGACAGGACAGGGGTAGATCTCACAGTGATCTCCCCATCCCACACCAATAGAGCAGCAGCACTCCTGCTTAGTAACGTTGGTTGCCAGGACGCTATCGCAGAACACGGTGTCATCTAAATTTAGGTAGCACTCCTTCTTATCATCCCGAACGACCTCAATCTCTACGTGAGAAAAAAAAACGGAAGCAAATAAACTGAACTTTGTAGAACGAACAAAACAGGAAATTCATGTGATCAAACACACTAAACCAACTCTAACCTTCACAGCTGTGTTTGTCTTCAGACAGTCTGAAACCGTCATTGCACACACACACATATCCACCCTGCCTGTTCTCGCATAAGCCGTGAGGCTGACACAGACTCCTTTCCAAAGCGCACTCATCTATATCTGAGAGAAAAAGTGTAAAAGGGTGAACAAGAGGACCAAGACCAGGAAGAGCAAGCAGGTGATGTAAAAAGTGTGAAATCCCATACCCTGGCACCGGCGCCCGCTGACGAGCATGTATCCTTTCTGGCACTCGCAGCGGTAAGAGCCCATCGTATTGATACAGCGTCCGCGCTGACAATTGGAAGCTCGCTCACACTCGTTAATATCTAAAGAGACCAAAAACATTCTTACTGATTCACATATAGTGAACATTAGTGAATTGTTTCAGCTGTATTTGTAGGGTTACAAAAGATATACACTATCATTTAATAGTTCAGTAAGTTTTTTT
>JAHKKF010472040.1:362-11462 GCA_019740295.1 Labeo calbasu
TTTCGGCCGTGTTGTTTCGGTGATAAAAATCTTTCGGCCGAAAACCGAAAATGCACTTTTGGGCCATTTTCGGCCGAAAATTTTCGGTGGCCGAATATTTGGTGCATCCCTAGTATTTATGAATCGTTAAGTTGCATTTCTGTTTTTTTTTTAGCATCTCATGCCGTGAGCACCTTTTTTTAAGATGTTCTGTAAAGTTCTGTAAAGTAATTCGCTCTGTTGCATTCAGTGTGATTCATCTGTTTTCGTTTGCAATAACTTGGCGTTTGATACATTTGGCAAAATTGGTGGAACTTTAAACATGAACTGCTCTGATGGTGAGATTACAAATCAGGCGACATTCTTAATTGCGTAAATGATTTATTGTGTTATTTTTTTGTAGCAATTAGTTGCACAAAATTGCTGTATTAATGTAAACATAAATTTAAGTGTTAAGACATGATCTTGTCCCTCAAGTGATTTCGTCCTGTGATATCGACCCCACCTCAACATCTTTTTTAAGCATTGCTTTAACTACCAGACCTGTCACGCCTAAAACCTTAAAGTCAAAGTTCATATCTGCGTGTGAATGGTATGTGTGTGTGCATAAGAAAGTGGTCACTAAGGCAGGGCAGGGTTTCCTGTCTCTGTGAATAAGCCCACTGCCTGTCTGCTTCCCGCACTCTTTATTTTTGTGTCTCGTTATAAAGAAGTTCTCATGCTTGTGCGAAGCATTCGTTCTGTGTTGTTTGCACGCTCGCTGAGTTGTAAGGAGGAAGCAGACATGGGGTTTGTGTTTTCTCTGATTCAGCAAAATTACGTGTATGAAATCAGTTTCTGAGACTCGGTATCATCTGGGCACTGCTTTTATTATCACGACCCTACAGTACAGGAAACTCGCTGTGTGTGTCGAGCTTCCAAAGACCCCAACCGGGGAATTAGAGGTTGCAAATGTAATGGACTTAAAGTCGAATTGGAATACAAAGCACGGAAATTACACCAGTGCACCAGGCTGAAGAAGTGTTTGGCTTGAGTGATGATTCTGAGCAGTGTGTGTGTGTGTGTATGATGCGATTCATGTTACTAGAGCGGTGGATTTGGACCACAAAACCAGCTGGATGGGTATATTTATAGAAATAGCCAAAAATACATTGTATGGATGAAAATGATCAATTTTTCTTTTCTGCCAAAAACCATTAGGATATTAAGTAAAGATCATGTTCCATGAAGATAATTTGTAATTTCCTACCATATATATATATATATATATATATATATCAAAACTTATTTTTTAATTGGTAATATGCATTGCTAAGAACTTAATTTGCACAACTTTAAAGGCAATTTTCTCAATATTTAGATTTTTTTTTCCCACCCTATGTTTACTTTTTTGCTGAAAAGTTTATTGTTACACTTTTAGGTGATTTGAAAAGTGGTAGTTATTGCATTATTAGATTTAACCTAGCAATGACCTGTCAACATCCTAGCAAATACATATAGTAACAATCACTAAAAACAATCAGAACATTTTAACGACCACATGGCAATGGCATGGCAACCACCCACAACAGCCAATCACATTGGTGACTCACATTCAGTTTCAGTCACATTAAAATTGCATATATTAGCTATCTGCAATATTGCTACCTCAAGTTTTGTATAACATGAAGATGCATTTGTAGCTTACAAAAGCCAGATTTAGTGAAAGTTCATACAGAACATGTTTTTGCATTCCACTGCACTGCTTTTCTATTATTTTCTATGTATACTAATGGTACAATGATGTCTTTGACCATTGCGTTCACATCTTGCGCCATTTGCAGTAGATACAGTGTACTAAATAGTTGAATACTTAACTTTTTTAAAAAATGCATGCATTTTTTCCATTAAACTGCACTGTGTCTTGCATTTTTTTTTTTAATGCAAAACTGCATTTTGTATGACAGCCTATGCTTATTTGCTGTAAATAATGTTTTTTTGGTTGTTGTTGTTTTGGTGTGCATCAATGAAGTCCCGAATACAAATGTAAGATTTATTTCATTTGAAAAATATTTAATTTAATGGATTGTCAAAAACTTTGGGGTTACCACATGATTGCTTACTAAATAAAACCATTTGGGGTTGATTTACATATAAAATATCATATGAAGAACTTGCATTTAAGCCCAAAAGGAGCATTACCAGGGTAGTAAAGGCTACAAAGTGCAGAGCATATGGAGAGAGGAAAAGACAAGCGAGTGAAATGAATAAGCTAATGGCGTGAAACAGGAAATGGGTTTAAAGTATGAGAACAATGAAGTGGCTGCGTGAGCACGTAGCAATATAAAGATGGTAGAAATAGCGCAGTGAGGATGAAAAGAAAGCAGAATGATGGAAATATCGCAAGAACGGGAATTTAACATGCATGCACGTGAGGGATGAGAAAGGGAGAGAGAGACGACCAAAGAGGAAGTGATGTTAGTCTGTTTGGAGGTTGCTGAGTCATTAGTGGGCCGGATGATCACTGATAGAACGAACACCCGGGGGCCAGCGCAGGGGGCGGGACCGCGTCACACGGCATGTGCGCTGAACAACAGCACGAGTGCGCAAAGCGAGAGCAAGCGCTCCGCAGGATGGTCCGTGCTGTAAACACCACGTATGTCATGCATTCTGCTGAAACATCAGCTTAGAACTTTACAGGCTGGTTAGGTGCTAGTCTGGTGCTGGTTGACCAAGAAAGTCATGCTGGTTAATGAAATCGAACATTATTCCATTTTTTTTTAAACCTGTATGATATGAGGAATGCAACAGGTGAATTACCATTAAGGTTTGCAATCACAAGAGGTAATTTTCCTAAGATTTTTTTTGTTCATTGCAATACCCTGCTTCTTGCAATTTAAATGCAAAAAGGCATTTTATGTGAATGGCTCTCCTCATTTGCTCTGAATAATTAAAAAAAAGTTCAATAAAAGTATTTAATTGAATGGATTACCACAAAATTGGCTTTACCACATTTATTTAAAATTAGGGCTGCCCTTTGACAGATTTTTCTGGTCGACTAGTAGGGGTGTGTGATATATATTGTCTGCGATAATATCGTAATTAATGTTTTAACAATGTTTAATTTGACATTATCGAGCATTTTGCAAAGAACATTCAAAACACCTGTTGAGTGCAGTGCACGCATTACGTGAAGTCTAGACTAGTGCCCATGCATTAACAGTGCGTTCTTTCACTGCATGATTCAGTCTATTAAAATACATTTAGAATGATCACAAATTCCAGACATGGGAACAGGAAATGTATAAATTTATTCCACTTTATATAGTTAATCAATATCACACAAAGCGTGCCTTTTTCTTCTTTAAAAATTACCATGATTGCAAATGTGATATTGATTTTTACAACAGTTCAAGAGACAATAATTAAGATATGTACGTTTTAGACACCATATTGCCTGTTTTTGCTTTTTTTATTTTGCCAACAAAAATCATTCCAAACACAGCCACAGCACTATTTTGCGTCTCTGAGCAACAGCGTTTCGTTCTTGACTGATCCAAACGTTTAAATGATTCGTTTTGATCTCAGTGACTCACTCATTAACTGTGACTTGCTGCCAACTACTGGCAGTTTTACTTCCACATTTAAAGCATCTTTTTATTATTTAAATTATTTCAAATATCAGTATTCAACGTTATGTTTAAAATATTAAAACATTATTTGTGCATTTGTAACTGCAGGTTAAATGCAGTTATAACCTGCATTAAACATTGTGTAAATACATCTAATGCCTGTATGCTTGTTTCATATTTGTTTTCTATTTAAATTGGTTAATTTGAAAGTAGGCATTTCACTCTCTGTAGACATTTTTCATGTCTGTAAGGCAAGTGTACACAGAGTTTCACGAGACCGAGACAACAGAAAGCACGTCCTGTTTGCTTTCATTATTTTACAAAAGCACGTTTCATTGTTGTTCTGATTGCACACCAATAAATGCAGTCTTTACAGATCCGAAAGATGTACTACTTTTATCTGTGTGACCAAAAAATGAGGGAGTATTTTAAGTTATGCAGAAGTGCGCTACTTTTCAGCTTCCACACTCCGCACAGGCACTTCAATAGCACATATCTGCACGTCACGAACTGCGTAACTGCGCTACTTCCCGTGGATTTTTTGTTTTTTTGCGACTCAGCGACTAATAAAATTTTGGTCAACCAAGTCTCTTTTCATCGACTAACGGTTGGTCAACTATGGGGGGGGCAGCCCTATTTAAAATATAAAAACATTTCAGGTTGATTTCCATCAGAAAATGGCTATTGAGATATGTGAATGTTGTAAATGATGATACAATGTGCATTCTTTCTAGCATACCATTCCTTTAAGCAAGTTAGGAAGTCTAGTGTGCAAAACCACCACACCAGCACATCTTGTAGATGTTTGCGACCAGTTTTGCTTGTCTTGTCAACCAGAACTTTGCACATTACAGAAAACAGCTATACGTGTGATGGGTGTTCCTCTCTCCGAAAGATGTACTACTTTTATCTGTATAACCAAAAACGAGGGAGTATTTTAAGTTATGCAAAAAGTGCGCTACCATTCAGCTTCCACACTCCGCACAGGCACTTCAATAACGCATATTTTTCTAGGTTAACATTAGATTGAGCGCCCATGTAAACTTGGTACTACATACCGGTACATCCTTCAGATGAAAATTCATATTTGAGGTCGATACTGTATTACCAGCCTTTAACGTTCTGCACGTCACAAACTGCGTAACTGCACCACTTCCCGTGGATTTTTTTTTTTTTGCGACTCCGCGACTAATAAAATTTTGGTCAACCAAGTCTCTTTTCATCGACAAACGGTTGGTCAACTATGGGGGGTAGCCCTATTTAAAATATAAAAACATTTCAGGTTGATTTCCATCAGAAAATGGCTATTGAGATATGTGAATGTTGTAAATGATGCTACAATATGTATTTTTTTAGCATACCATTTCTTTAAGCAAGTTAGGAAGTCTCATGTGCAAACCACCACACCAGCACATCTTATAGATGTTTGCGACCAGTTTTGCTTGTCTTGTCAACCAGAACTTTGCACATTACAGAAAACAGCTATACGTGTGATGGGTGTTCCTCTCCCTGTGTAGGTTAATGCTTCCTGTCACCAAATAGGAGAGCAAAGAGCGCATGGTGCTGTCTATAGAATGGCCCCCTCCTTTTTTTCCCCCCTTGACTATGCGAGTGTTGTGGTTTTTCTGATCTATTGCTTTCTTCATGTACTAAACCTTCATTTTGTCATGCTTCAGGGCTTCCAACCAAACTTTAAGAACGCATTTACTTCTCACGCAGAGTTAAACGTTCACAGGCGTCCGAGAGGGCCGCACGCTGGTAAATGAGGATGTGGGGAACTAGAATGGGGAGATTGGTTCCAGTTGTGTCGCAACACGTCTGGTGCAGCGCGGCACTCGTGTGTGGATTTTTTTTGAGCCTCAAACAGAAATTTCCCCTGGCTGCAAATGGCGACCGTGATCTGATCTGATTTGCACCACGTGTGGAGGGACTGTGCACGGTCACGAGCGGATTCCGCATCGAGAACCGCGGGGCCGTCGTTGACTGGTATCAGATGACTTTGACACGTTCAACTTCCTCAGTCGTCCTCTTCACATCAAAGATGTCCTCACAGATATTTCTGCCTCTGACCTGTGACATGTTATAAAGCAGCATGAGCGATATTAGTCACTCTCTTCCTGTACTGAAGAGCTGAATGATTGCATGAGTAAAAGTGAAGAATTTGTATCGTACCAGCTGAGTTCGAGAGATGCCGTCAGCAATGCGGTGATGAGCTAAACTGATACGCTTTGTTTGCGTTCATAGAAAGTTGGATTCATTGAACAGTTTCAGATTCCTACGTCAAGTGGTGAATTGTTCACACGCTGGAGTATCGAAACTTTTTATAATATGATATGAAAACCAATTCAGTTCTTTGATTTCATGCCTCAAATGAAAACTAAACAGGGCTGCAGTGACGAGAGGGAATAGAAATGATGCTGAAATCTTCTGGGGTCATTACACTGCCCTGCATTTTGCATTTTAAATGCAAAAATGCATTTTAGGTGGCTCTCCTCATTTGCTCTGAATAATACACTCTCAAAAATAAAGGCATCGATGGTTCCATAAAGAACCTTGAACATCCATGGAATCTTTCAAATGCAGAAAAGGTTCTTTAGAGTGGAAAAAGGTTCTTTGGTTTTTTAAAATGTTCTTCAAAATGGTTCTTTTAAGAACGGTTTACTGAAAAGTTCCACGGGGAACCAAAAATGGTTCTTCTATGGCATTGGCACTGTAAAAAAACAGCCTTGTGGAACCTTTATTTTTAAGAGTGTACAAAAAAAGTATTTCATTTAATGGATTACCCCAAAATTGGCTGTTCCACGTGATTATTTAATGTATAAAAACATTTTAGGGATAATTTACATCAAAAATGGCTATTGTAACTATATAATGTTTTAAATGATGCCACAATTAGCATTTTTGAGCACACCATTACTTTAAGCGAGTTAGGAATTCGCAAACCACCACACCAGCAATGCATCTTATAGATGTTTGCCAGTTTTGCTTGTTTTGTCAACAAGAACTTTGCACACTAAAGAAAACAGCTATACGTGTGATGGGTGTTTCTCTCAATGTGTAGGTTAAAGTCTTTACATTAAGATGCGAAGAAAGTCAGCGTGAGAATGTACAAGCGCTTAACATCCACATGTTTGTAGGATGTACATAAACATACATGGCACTACTCATGCACACAACTTTCTCAAAGCCAATTGAAAAATTACTCAGATTCAAAGATTTATAAGGCTACAATTCTCCTTTTCTTGCATTAAGATCTTCAGTGCCCCTAACCTTGTTTGAAATTTAATTTGAATCAAGTTCAGTCAAATTGATTGAGGTGTATATATGTAGACATCCAATATTATTACTTTGCATGTAAGCGTAGATTATGAAAATGAATAATGTATGGTTGTTTTGTTAGTGCAAATTACTTTCTATATTAATATGCAGCACCAAGTTTACATATACATTGCAGAATCTGAAAATGTTAATTATTTTACCAAAATAAGAGGGATAATTAGGGATATTTAGTAGTGACCTGAATAAGATATTTCACATGAAGGACATTTACATATAGTCTACAAGAGAAAATAATAGTTGAATTTTATAAAAAATGACCCAAGTTTACATAAACTTGATCTTAATACTATGTTGTTACCTGAAAACAACTGTGGTTTTTTTTTTTTTTTTTTTTTTTGTGATAGTTGTTCATGAGTCCCTTGTTTGTCCTAAACATTTAAACTGCCTGCTAATCTTTTAGAAAAATCCTTCAGGTCCCACAAATTCTTTGGCTTTTCAGCACTTTTGTGTATTTGAACCACTTTCCAACAATGACTGTACGATTTTGAGGTCTTTTCACACTGAGGACAATTGAGGGACTCATATGCAGCTATTATAGAATGTTCAAACGCTCACTGATGCTCCAGAAGGAAACACATTGCATTAAGAGCTGGGGGGTGAAAACTTTTGAACAGAATGAAGATGTGTACATTTTTCTTATTTTGCCTGAACATAATATTTTTTTCATTTAGTACTGCCCTTCAGAAGCTACAGAATATTATTACATGTTCCCCAGAGGACAAAATAGGTAAAATTGACCCTAATCTTCAAATGCCAAAAGTTTTCACCCCCGGCTCTTAATGCATTGTGTTTCCTTCTGAAGCATTTGAACCTTCTGTAATAGTTGCATATGAGTCCTTCAGTTGTCCTCCGTGTGAAAAGATGGGTCTTATAATCATACAGTCATTGTTAAAAAGGGTTCAAACATCTATCACTAAACAAAAAAACACAGCTGTGGATCATTCAGGTAACAACACAGTATTAAGAATCAAGTGTATGTGTAAATTCAACTATTGTTTTCTCTTGTGGACTATATGTAAATGTATTTTAAGTGAAATATCTCATTCAGGTCTGTACTAATTAAAAAATAACATGCATTTTATATGATCCCTCTTATTTTGGTAAAATAATTAATTTTTTGCAGATTCTGCAAGGTGTATTAAAACTTTTGACTTCAACTGTAAGGCTTAAATGAAGTGTGAACACAGCCAAACACAATATATTTTAGCTGTCGCAGTAAATTTCCAGAAACTTGTTTGAAAAAAAAAAATCCTGCGACGTTTCCAAAATTTCTGGAAAGTTTCCAAAAATTGGCTGGATTTTTTTTTTTCACCCCTTTGCAACCCTAGTTGCAATATTGCACAGTGTTGTAATTTACTGCTTATTGATGCAATTTCTGATGTTGTTCATCTGTTGTTTGCAGTGATTTCCTGCTGTGCTGGTTACTGCAATGAATGGTAACACTGTCCAGCAGACCACGAGCACTGCACCGTCCGTAGCACCTCCTTGTGGATGGAGGGAGTTCTGCGAGTTGCATGCCAGCACCACGGCCCGAGAACTTGCCCAGCACTACCGGTGCTTCGTCAGAGAGCGGCCGGTGCAGGATGTGGTCCCGCCGGAAAGTTTCTCAAAGCAGTTCAGCGCCCTCTTCCAGCACCACTTCAGCTGCGAGGTGGCTAAAGATGCAGAACACGCCCTGCGGCCGCCGCTGCCACCACCCTTACTGCCCATGACTGGCCGTTTACGCATCACTTCCTTCTCAGGAGTGCTGGACTACCGGGAGACCGTGCGGCCAGGAGTGACTCCGCTAGTTGCCGTGTTGGCGCCCAAACCAGATGCGGCCGGCGTCCCTAGGGAACAGGAGCAGTTGCTGCGCTGCTCTCCTCCAGACACTACACGCAGAACACGGCATCATAGCCAGGAAGACGAACACCCGGAGCGGAGAACTGGGTCTGAACGTTACTCGCCCCCTTTGTTTTCCTTCCCCTCCCGTAGTGACATAGCCCACATTTCCATCAGGGGCTTTCGAGAAAGCGTAAGCCGACTCTTTAAGAAATCCCCGCATCTTGACGAATCCCCAAGTGGTTGCCCAAGGGACGATTCGATCACGGGGGGCGGACCCTCGGCGACTGTTGAATGCACCTCTCAAACCTCACCTCAGACTGTGCAGGTACCCGCCCATCGCACCTCACAAAAAAGTGTGCGCTGGGAACGGTGGAATCCGTTGAGAACTGTGAGACGGAGGCAAGAGACAGGAAGTGTTTGTAAAGAGGGGCAGCTGCGGTACCTGGAGGTGGATGACACTATCTCGGACACGCCCCCGCATTGGCTGCGCTGCCGCCTGCAGGTCAGGAGGATCAACGAGCACACCGCTAGTGAGAGGTACCAGCTGGAGCTCTATGACCCACCCAAGGTAAGGCGAACTTTTGCGATCTTCATGCATTTTTCAAGAGTGACTGCTACTGTTGTTTTGTACTGAGTTTCTTGTTGGATTATCGTAGCTTGGTATATTGGTCAGATCTTTTAGTTTAGATTATTTTTGGAAGGAGGTCAACTATTGAAAACTTGGCGAAGAAATTCAAAGGAATTTAAATGGAAATTTGGAAAATTCTGTCATCATTTACATTAATAATTAGTAATGTAATAGTATTATCAATATTGTGGTATTGCGACAGCGCAAATGCCTCGATATCATCGTAGTCACATGACGATATGAAAAGATAGGTCTTCTGGGCAAAAAGTGTAGTTTTTACGATATATTTAAACTTCTTATTCTAACATCTTTAAAGTTGTGTTTTGGGCCATTATGCTTTGGCACAGTATCTATCAAACTAAAATAAGGCCCTGTGTTTTTTTTCCCAAATCGCGGAAATCATAGGGCCCTACTAAAACCGAAAGCACAATATGGCTTAATCCCTTCATCAAGTTTTCACTGTGCATTTCTTGTGGTACTGTGCTGGTAATCTGCTGTTTTCCACGCCTCAGAACGGCTCTGTTTACACTGAATGCAGTGAACTTGTTTATTGCGTGTGCTGCGCGTTTGGAAATCCAACGGCCACCAGTTATGCTTTATTTTTGCGGCTGATGATTACAGCATTTCACTAGATTTGTTGTGAGACATGTTTTTGTAAGCCTGTTTTCACTGGAGCTAGAGTTTTCCGTCAAAATGAAAGCTCTACTGGCGTTTTTGCCAAAATAAAAGCGTAAAAGTGCAGTATGAATTGCTGACAGCTAGCGGTTTAAATGGGTTATATATTCAAAATATTCAAGATATTAAAAATATTTCTTTCAAGTGTAGAAATTAGGAAAGAAGTATTGTAATTTCCCTACTGTAGTGTAAAGCAAAAATAATATACTCTATAAAATATTCATTTTCATTTATTTTACAGTACAATTGTTTTACAATATATGGCTATTACTGTCATAGTAATAACAATAATGTAAAATTGTTATTTTGTGTTATTATATTCTAATTTGTTTGGCTTCCTAAATTGAATTTTTTTGAGTTTTCTTAGTTAAGAACATGGATTAGAGCTCTTAATGAACTCTCAAAGTATATTAGATAGAATAATTTAACTTTAAAATTTTGTAACATTTTCATTTTTTTTCCCAAGTCTTCATTTGTCCTTTTTTTTTTTTAAATAAATATCGCAATAAATATTGTATTGTGGACTTCATATCGAGATATTATCATATTGTGAGATTTTGAGATTTTTATCCCCATTAATAATGAAGTTTTATGTTACCCTCTGGTGTGTTATGTCTTGAAATTTTATATTTCTGTGCAGACATAAAATGAGATTCAAGAGCTGCATTGTTTTGATGAATAAAAATGTACATTTAATTCAGGTATATTCAAATATGGTTTATAATGATGTGTTGCACAAAGTTTAATGTCAATGTCAAAACCACACAAGAGTCGGTTGCATTTGCAATTTTTGACGTCAAATCTGGTGTGAACTGTCTTGAAGCGTTATATTTAAATATATGCAAATATCAATGAGATTCTATGTTGTAGTCTGGTTAAACAAATGTAAATTTCATTCAAATATGCTATGTCGTGTTGTGATGCTTTGCATTAAGTTTGTTGTCAATGACCCCTCATGCAAGAACCATTTGTAATCGCTGACGCCAAATATGGTGTGACTCGTCTTGAAGCTATATATATATATATATATATATATCTCAAATA
>JAHKKF010472046.1:0-22401 GCA_019740295.1 Labeo calbasu
CACGTGACAGCCCCATAAGATGAACGAACGACTCCAAAAACCCGAAGACTCGAAACAGGTGAACTAATTCCAGTACAGAACCTAATAGGATGTTACGCATGGGCGACTGAACGAATCACTCCCCGAGTCGACTCGTTCGTCCGAGTCACATTAAAGATTCATGCAAATGAACGAACCGTTCAAGAACGACCCATCACTACGGCTGTTCGATTCCGAAAATTTTGGAATCGAGTCTGATTCCGATTCCTGGTTCTGGAATCGATTCCTCACTGTTGTTTTCGATTCTTGTTTTTTTAGAGTGGAGGAACCTAATTTCGCCATGACTGTAGGATATAAAGGTCTCAGAAAGTAGCCTTATCACAATATGAAGCTTTATTTTTAAAAATTATGATACATTTCTGTATTTAAATTGTAATTTTGTCTGCATTGCACATGAAATTAGTCATAGCCCACAGCGCAGTTCAGCTGAATGATGTGTACTTCAACGGTATGTTTGCGCAAAATTAACAAACTAGACTGAAACAAAATAACCAGAACAAGCTCGTTGTTTATCTGTCAATCAGATGTGCTCTCGGCCACTGATCTGTGCTCTCAGCGTTTTCTTTCAGAATTAGCATTGGCTGTTAGAAAGGTTAATAAATAGCCATTTATTTAAGATGGAAATAGGATCAAGACCCTCGATTATGATCTATTTTGTCATGCAGCGCTCAAAACTGTGAACAATATAAGGCCGTTCCACCGTAAAATAACTTCTGAATCGTTTTGGACTTAAAACGATCTATCCGAAACCTTCCAACCATTGGAATCGACTCTCGATTCCCAATGCCTCGGAATCGAGGAATCGATTCTTTTTGGAATCGACTCCCAGCCCTACCCATCACTAGTTTCCTCATCTCAGCACGTGAAATCGGGCACACATACAGCAGATTCAGAGAGAAATAAAACAAGGAAGTTATTTAAATGCTAAACCGAAAAATCGCAATTCACAAGCGCATATTGAACCGTGGATGTCGTACCGAACGGTATTATATTGAGAATTGTGACATCCCTATTATATAGCACTTTTTGCAATACAGATTTACAGTGAGTTTTATAGTGTGTGATGCAACTGTATTTAGAGTTATGGGGCGATATAAGATCATAGCATTGTTTGGATGCAGAAATGAGTCTTTCATTATGACTGATGGTGACTGTCCATGCAAAGCTGATGCTGTCACTACTAGGCATCTGGCCATGTGTCACACTGAATGAAAATGTATCCACATGTACCGTATACGTAAGCATTAATTGCACTGTGCAGAGTCATGCCAACAACATCCCAAGGCCATTTGCTTAAACATCTCTTTCTCAGACATCCAGCAGGTTGGTGGAGTAGATCAGTGTTCCTCAACCTTTCAACCTATCTCAGGTACAGCATTATTCATAATGGATATCAATTAGCAATATCATTTACTCATGCATTTATTTAAATAATAAGTAATATGTAGTATTAATATTGTTTTATTGATTTTGTGTGTAGGCCTACAGTATTTAAATATTGTGCATTCTAAGAGCTCTGTGGGAACAACTGCGGGACAACGGCATAATACAAACAATTTTGGATAACGTATTGATGGATTTGATTGTGGGTGAATGTAAATTAGCTGTAAAATGTTTATTTTTCCGTTTAGACACACCGGTTTTTGTTCCGTAATATCAGAAAATAATGATTTTTCTGTTAGCTTTAGTGCGGGATATGCAGTGCATTGCATGTTGTAATCTCTGTATAACTTCCTTTATAAGTGTGTTAGCATCGCCTGTGTCATAAAAAGGTCTGTCCAGCTGGCTGGTGGACTGTAAATATGCTTTGGGTAAAGTGGCATATTAAAAAAAATATATAAAAAATAAAATGCTGCAAATATAAAGCATTGATAGTACTTAATCTTTTTGAAATATCAGCTGGGACACCAGAGCTGATCAACAGATTCTCTATGTGAAAAGTCGTCCGAAATGTATAAAGTGCAAAAAGCCACAGATTCCAACTGATGTATGACCTGCTGCTCTGCTGGCCAGGAGGGTATTTGTTTTCTCAGTTCACATTCTTTCCATTCAAAACACTCCTTCCCCACAGAGGAGGGCAGAAGAGGTGCTCGTGTCCTGCTGTACTGTCGCCGGACCCTGGAACTGTATTGATCCCACATCTTTCACATCAACATCCTGAGCATAAATTCAAAAACGATCAAGGGAGCACATTATTCTAATGTGTTGGAATTAAAATTCCCTTAAAATCTGTGCTGAGCAATTTCTGTTTCTGTTTTTCCAAATGTTTAAGAGTTCTGCTATTTATGCGTAAAACAGTATTTTGAAATCAATCAACTGCATATTTCCAAATTGACTAGTCGGTGGGTTGCATTATGGAAGCCGTGTATAATTAAGCCTCTTCTGAATCACCAAAAATCAGATCAGAAATGTCTCATGGCTGATGTTTACAAAACATGCACACTGTGCTCAGTGTAACAGAATGCAGATGAGTCTACTTGATGAATTGAAGCGACTGACTGAAAGAAGTTCTACAAAATGGGTTTATATGTCGTTGAAACTATGTTACGACAACCAATAATCGATTTTAAATCGTGTTACATATAATAACACAATACAATAACACAATTTAATAATAGGCTCACTGGAAAAATGTGCCTCGGCTTAAATACAGAAGGTTCAAACACTCACTGATGCTTCAAAAAGAAAAAAAAAAACATGCATTAAGGGGGGTGAAAACTTTTGAAAAGAATGGAGATTTTTCTTTTCTTTTACATTTTTCTTATTTTGCCTAAATATCTTTTTTTTTTTTCATTTAGTACTGCACTTCTGAGGCTACAGAAGACAGTTACATGTTTCCCAGAAGACAAAACATGTTAAATTTACCCAGATCTTCAAATTCAAAAAGCTTTCACCCCCCAGCTCTTAATGCATTTTGTTTCCTTCTGAAGCATCAGTGAGCGTTTGAACCTTCTGTAATAGTTAAATATGAGTCCCTCAGTTGTCCTCAGTGTGAAAATATGGATCTCAAAATCACAGAGCCATTGTTGGAAAGGGTTCAAATACACAAAAATGCTGGAAAACCAAAGAATTTGTGGGACCTAAAAGATTTTTCTGAAGAACAGCAGGGACTCAAACAAGGGATTCATGAACAACCATCACTAAACGAAAAAAACACAGCTGTGGATCATTCAGGTAACAACACAGTATTAAGAATCAAGTGTATGTAAACTTTTGAATGGGATCATTTTTTTTATAAATGTAATTATTATTTTCTTTTGTGGACTACATCTTTTATGTAACATATCTTAATCAGGTCAGTCCTAAATAACCAATAACATGCATTTTGTATGATCCCTCTTATTTTGGTGAAACAATTAACATTTTGCAGATTCTGCATGGGGATGTAAATTTCTGACCTCAAATGTAATTAATTAGCTGACTATCTTGAACCATCTTAACAAGGAAGTTCAATGTCAATGAAAATAAAAATAAGAAAATAAGAATAATAAGTCGCTTTTTTCACGTTCAAAAGTAAAACACATTTAGAAAAGATTTAAATGATTTTTTTAGCTATCGATTCACCTGTGGGTGAGTCACTTGCTATAAACTCTTCCCATCTTAAATCAATCGATCTGGTCACCATGCAAACTAAACCTTCCTGTTGGAAACAAGGATGTAACCAAATATTTGAGATACTGTTTGACCTCTCATCTAAATATTCAGGGCAACACATCTGCCTCAATATCTATGCTGGTTACGGTCCTGTTTGGTGATAGAGAACTCTGGGCAGATAATTACAGCACGAAACTTCCACTAGACTAATGGATCAGGTTAGCTCAGTGTATTAAGCTGATACCACAGACCGCAGATAGTAAACAGTTCCTTGTTTACAGAGTGTCCTGCATTGACAATAAGGTGCTGGCAGGCTGGTTGCTTAACTGATGATTAGATTACTCATTGCAAGTGTACACAGTAACCTGATCTATAACAGACACATGAAACAGACCTGACCATGGATGTGTCTGATAAGAGGGAACGCAGCATACATGACAGTGGAAAAATTAATTAAGTTGTTCCAGTTTTTGTGAATCCTAAAGTGGGGTTGAGATTTTAATATGATTTACAGTCCATTACATAACGATGCGAGTTCAGTCAATAAGAACCCTTGTGAAAAAGTATACTTAAAAAAGGTTCTTATTATTACTTTCATAGACTTGTTAAATGTAAAATTTATGGGAAACATAATTGCATGTTATTTGCGTATGTTATTTTATAAAACTGTGAGACTTATTATAAATTATTACAAAGAATTATACATAAATGTTTAATGTCATTTTAGATTAAGTACAGGAGGGCACACTGCAGGACAGTGCTGTCACTGCTCGACATGTCATGTCAACTCCATATTTCTTATTGCTGAGACAATGAAGCAGAAAGACACAGACAGATGAAGACTGGTCACTGAACATGGTCGGCTGGCCTTTGGATGAATTAAAAGACCTCGCACAACCCTGTTCTGTCAGCTAAGTGTGTGATTCTTCAAGAGCTGTCCAGTGTCACACATGTAGTACACTGCCAAGCTAAACCAAAGCCCACAGATGTCTCAATGCCTCTAGGAAGTCTGACTTTTTTCGAAGGTTGTGTAAGTGCACACAAGCTATCTGTGTCCCTGCTGGAAAATCCAGTTTGAGCTGGTCACAGTGTTTTGGAAGACAGTAGACGTGTTCAGGCTGGTCTTTAAGACGGTCATTTGCTTGACCATCAACCTACAAATCACTGCAGCCCCTTAAGCAAGTATGAGCAGATTGTAGATGATTTGTTGCTGGTCCACAATGGTCAACCAGCCAATGAGCAGCCTATGACAATGTTAGATGAGTTAACTCCCAGTCTAGACCAGCTAATGACCAATTTAGAGGAACTAAAAGGCAGTTTGACCCAGCTAATGACCAACCTAGACTAGCTAGAAACCAGTTAGCATGTTCCAAACACAGCTACCATTTTAAACTGGGTTTTCTAGCAGGGTGTGCTATTTTAAATTCTCCTAAAACGATTTGCAAGGCTGTTACTCATTTTAAAATAAACTAATTGGATTAATCCAGCGTTCGAAATAACAAAATATATGCGGTTTGTTTTATTGTTATATATTAAATTCGCGTACTTTACTAATCAAACTGACGTAAATACACTCACGACTCCCGCAGATTAGTGTACATCATTGGCGACCAAGAACTCATTTATGATAATCATATTTAAACAGTCTTGCATGATGAACTTGAACAAAATGACAGCAATTAAAAGTTTTGTGGAAAACAAGTTGACGGGCATTAGATTTGAATGTCTGACATACCTATGGTGGTAATAACCGTGATGGCGAAATAAAAGGAGCCAGCGAACCTCCACTGGACTCCAGCCTTGTGCGGCTTCAGCTGCAGCACGACCCGCTCCAGCTCGTCAAAATTGACTTTGCTCAAGTTGTACTTGTCCATTAGCTCTCGCTTCCGATCGTCCAGGATCTTCTTTTGGGTGATCTCCATCTTGGACTCTAAAGCGTCAAAAACAGCCGCTCCGACGAGCAAATAAGTGAAAGTGCAGATGATTAACACGAGGGTCCTGATGTTTTGTCTCTTCATGGTCAGAGCGAATGAAATGAGCCGCAAACTTTGAGGAGTGATGGTGATGAGGAAGCACCGGGCTGTTTCATTGCGACGGGGCTCACTGAGCTGTTCCTTCAGCACCACGGGTGAACATGTGCCTGTTGAGTCAACACATCTCAGCCGTGTTTCATCTTCATAACCTCCCATTGGTACAAAACAGACAGTTCATTTACAGACTGATTTTAAAGGGACCTCTGAAGATGGAGCTAAACCTATTATCTATAATAACCTCATTTTATACAGGGTGGGTTCAGCAGACATCAGGTAAAGTGGGACAACAAGAGCAATGAAATGTAACAATGGTTCATAAATAAATTTGCATGACATCACCATAATGAAGGTGATCAAGAAGCTTCAACATCTAACTGACGAGTACATAAAAAATCCACCAGCATATGCAAACTTTATTCTACAGCATACGCCTTTTAAAAGAATTCAATTACTCAGTGATTGAATTCGCCTATTATAAGTAGTAACATGTTAGAAAATAAAGTGGTAACTTGCATTTGTTACCCCAAAAAAGGTATTTATACCCGATTTTAGGGTGGGGGAAAAATCGATTCATATTTGAATCGCGATTCAGTCTTGTAGCGATTCGCATCGATTCACAAATTTCAAAAATCGATTTTCTAGTTAATATAACAATAATAATAACAGCATGATGTTGTTGGAACAAAATAGCAGCAGCATTGGAGGAAGAAAAACAAATACATCCTGCCCCATTTTCAGCAAGGGCAAGTGTTTGGAAATATATTACATTCATTACTGATCTTTTATTAAATATTTTCTTTTGTAAAATAATGTTTTGTAAAATATTTTTCATTTATTAGGAAGTTAATAGTTCATAGTAAATCAGGACTACCCTATGTATCAAAATACTTGTGTGGTTGATGTCCAGTGTGCACAAAAAATCTGATGAAAAATCGCGAATCGTGACCCCAAGAATCGATATAAATCGAATCGTGAGGTACCGTATTACCCGATTTAGCCATAAAAATTAGTTAAGATAGTTAAGCTTGATGTATAAATGTTGGTTCAATGAAGGTAAATAATATTTTTGAATTGAATAAAACCAGTTAATTTATATTATTTTAGGTTATTTTCCAGTGTTAAGGACAGTTAATCAAAAATATAAATAAATAAATAAATAATAAGAATAAGAATAATAATAAAGCAAAATAAAATAAAATATTCAAGTTGTTCCAAATTTGTATTAATTTTGGCCTTCTGCTAAACCCAAAAGAAAATATTTTGAAGAATGTGGATAACCACAGTTTCTGGTTCCCATTTCCATACTATGGATGTCAATGGCTGCCGTGAACTGTTTGTTTACCAACATTCTTCAAAATATCTTCTTATATTCAACATAAGAAAGAAAGTTATACACACTATCAACTATCCTGGATTCTATCCTTTGTGATATCCAAATTCTCGCTATGCTATAAAAGCACATGACTGAAAGTGATTTTACACAGTTTTTTGTTACAACCTGCTGGCCATGAACCGGTCCAAGCTGACCCAGTTAATGGATTAGTTAGACTACTGGGTTGTAGGGCTGAAATCAAGCCGGTAGACCTTAATTAAGTTGGTTAAAGCAGTTAGTCTACCTTTCACCAGTAACATACAGGTACCTGTCACTATGTTTCAAAACCAGGATATATTCATCTTAAGTTGAGGAGAGTATCACAGACTTAACAATGCTGTACTTATTGTATTTTCATAGTTCTAAAGACTAGCATTTGTAGTATTTCATTGTTCTAAAAGCTCACTCAGCTTATGATCTGTTCCACAAAACATTTACAAAAAGGAAGTGCCTAACTATGCTCAAATTTCCATATCACATTAAAATTACCGCACCCTATCATTTTAAAAATTTCAACGCTTTACAAAAATTCCATTGATGTTGATCAATAATTGAGCTTAATGTAATGACCTCTCTTTGTATTGTTCATTCTAATTAGATTCCCTCCGTTTCCTGAAGGATGCGGTAAGTGAGACTAACTGAATTAGGAACGTGATACTGTCAGCTCAGATAATCAGCCTCGCTGACTCTGCCCAGATTCAGACAACAGATATCACAGATATTCTACCATAATCAACTGCAAAATACAGCCATCTTCATCTGGATGGAAATACAGCAGGTAACAGGCTGGAAATAGATAAAAACAAGTGGTTTGTGCTGAAATGGCAATTGAAAAAACATTTTTCGTTTCTTACAGTAAGGTCATATGTAATAATGACAAAAAGGTTGTGATGTTGATGGCTGAATGGGTCAAATGACTTCCACTCTTACCTTAAGATCGTGCTCGTATAATTACTGAATGTCAGGTGAACGATTAAGTGTACATGCGTCGACTGACCATGAGAGGGAGTAGTTGTGCAATACATCCATAACATGCACAGCAGATACCTCTTTTATGCACATTAAGGTCATCATAACTTAACGCACCATCTGACACAATGCATTCAATAACATATAAACACCTGAACCTTGACGGTTCAGCAAATTTTGCATGTTACGCATATTTCTGTGCTTGTTTTGCCATGCAAAATACAGCCAACACATTTCCAAACCAGTTTTAGCATTTACTTTAGAGTGAATCTACCACACTTCAATGTGTACTTCAACTTGCAATGTCTATTTGACATATCCAAACAAAAGTTTGAATCCCCAGAACATTTCAAAACACGGTTGGCCTAATTTACCACATGTACAACAGCAGCTTGTCACTAGGACAGTAGCCTCAAAGGGACACTTTTGTACCTTTTAACAGATAATAATATCAAAAGAGTACGTATTACTACCATAAAGGTACATATTACTACTTAAAGTTACTAATATGCGCCCTTTAGGGGGAAAGAAGGTCCAAATGTGTCTCATTGAGAATACCGTCCAAGTGACAAGCTCTTGTACCCCTAAAAAGTACAATTTTCGCATCTTTGTCTTATAGAGTACTCAAAATTCTTAAGTTTTAGTGTTGCAAGCGTCAGTAAAATAAAAGAAGAGCTTTCAAAAATTAGTCAAAGACGCTGTTCCAAACACGGACATACATCATATACCTACAAATTACAAAGGTAATTTCAGTGCAACCGGTTTTTGCCCCAGTCGACTGCCCTATCTCGGGTTGAAATTTAATTACACAGAAGCACAGGGCATGTGCTGCTGCTCATGTTACCTTTGGTTGACTAGACTGCAGCTGGGCGGTCCTTTAACTGCACAAGCTACAAAGTCGCTAGAGAACAAAGTTTGAAATGAGTGCCTGCAAAACAAACCTGTGCAACGCACACTGAGCGCACGATCAATAATGGATTCAGCCAAGCAGGATGAACACATGAGCGAGCACGCCGCCAACCTACTAGGGACAGGACAGCAGTCCAAACGGACACAAAGCGCCACAAAAACAAAGTCAAGATACTTGAAAATCCTCTGTGCGGTAAGCGAAGTCTCATGGGACACTAAGGGGGAAATAAAAGCAGTTTAGTTTCTACAGCTAGGTTAAACAAGCAACCCATGAGTGACTCAGTGCTCACTTTTAATCTTTATAGTTTGTGTGAGGATAAAACTTTGTTTTATACATACAGTATATTTTCACAAGACCACTGTTTTATACAGTATTGTATAGTGTATAGCCAATTCTGTACATTATTAAGTTAGATAATGAGTTAGTGATTATTAAGTTAGATAATGAGGTTTAAGTAGCACTTAATCAAAATAAGAAAAAAAAGATGTTTTCTAAAATGTATGTAAAGCTTTTTCCGCTGTTAAAAGTAGGCTGTTTTACCTCAGGATTCCCACGTCCAATGAAAACCTGGAAACAAATATTGATATTCAGGCCAGGAAAAATCATGGAAGTGAATAGAATCTTTGAAGTTCCATAGCAGTTTGCACTGTAATCATGAACAATGGGAAAAGTCATGGAAATTCATTTATCAAATAGTAGTGGAACCATTTTTTTTTTTTTAAATAAAACACTACTGCACTGTTTGAGGATGCCAAAAAGCAAAGCTGTGAAACAAGTAACAACTGGCTGCATTGGAGCTTCAGAGGAAATGTTGGTCATTACCTCCAGAAGCCAGCATACAGTAACTCATTGTGTAATGTAGCATTACAGTGTCTCTTTGAGTTAAGATAGTTGAGAACAGCAAGCCATTGTTTTGAAATTTCTTTAAAAATGTGCACATTTGTGACTGGTGTATGAAACACAGTATTTGATACCTTGGTGATTTATTTTTTTAAACAATGCTAATGTATTTGATTTAAATGCCTCCTTCATCTCATTTAAAGTGATAGTTTACTCAATAATGAGAGTCCTGTCAATGTTTACTCATGCTCAACTTCTCGCAAACCTGTGTAAGTTCCTGTTCTGCTGAACGCAAGAAGTCAGTGGAAACCAGAAACTGCAGCTGTTTTCATTTTCAAAATATCTACTATTTGTGATCAACAGCTTGAGGGTGAGAAACTGACGACAGGACTTTTATTTTGGGAACTATCACTTTAAGCAAACAGCTGCAGTCACCAGCAGGCTGATGGCTTGTTCTGCATTTCTGTATTAACGATTAGTTAAAAGAATCATCTGAGAAGAAAACTGCTTTCAAAATGCAAACAAATACAATGCCCGATTTTGATTTAGTATGACACTCTAAATTCAACAAAGCTGCGTATTGTCTGTTTTCCTGAACTGCTGATCTCATATTTCAGTAATCCTTTATTTAAACTGAACAATTCACTTTAAAGCTTAGAGAGAATGAAAAGTACGTGCAAGTTTGGTGAAATCACACTCTTGTTGGTTCAATGCTTAGTGTTTTTAAAGATACACCTATTTCTGTCAAGATTATAAAATTTGCCTGACTATTGACTCTTTTTATAATTGACTGAAACAGTTGCTATTATGATGATTAATTGTCTGTTTTAGGGCGTTTGACAATATTGATGATTATGGCGATTAATTGTCTGTTTGAGGGCTTTGTCATTTCATTGTGTGGTTCGTTCATTAAATAATTGTAACAAAGGATTGTGATTAATTGAATGCTTTGTAAGTCACTTGGCACCAGTGTTGGGGGTAACGCATTACAAGTAATGCAAGTTACGTAATATTATTACTTTTTCCGAGTAACTAGTAAAGTAACGCATTACTTTTTAATTGACGAAAATATCTGAGTTACTTTTTTCAAATAAGTAACGCCAGTTACTTTCCTCCCATTTATTGATTAAAAGCTCTCCTGTCCCTATGTTGAGAGAAATCGGAAGTAAGATATTAGTTTTAGAATAAATGTGAACATGCATTAATTCATCTCACTCACAAAAAACAGATTCAGTATTCCTCAAAATGAATAAAAACTGTGAAATTCAACTCAGAATATGACGCATACCTGCAATAATGAATTATGTTAAATAATACAAATATCTTTTAAGCATTTAATACCATTTTATTAACTGATGTCTTTGCTGCCGACCTTCGATGATCCAATTCAACCATACTAATAAGCAAAAATGACTCAAGATAATCTAACATTAGTTTTCCTTTTTTTATATTGCTGAAGAGTTTATATTTTTTCTTCTGCGGTCTACTGTACAGACGTGAATTCACTTTTTTCTTAAAGCCTGAGGCTTTTGGTGTAAAAAGGCTTTTACATTTGCCAAAAATAGAACTTTTTATATAAAAACAAACAAGCAAGCCCTGCCCAGATTTAAAAAGTAATGCAAAAGTAATGTAATGCATTGCTTTCCATACAAAGTAACTAAGTAACGTAATTAGTTACTTTTTCAGGGAGTAACACAATATTGTAATGCATTACTTTTAAAAGTAACTTTCCCCAACACTGCTTGGCACCTTTTAATATTAAAGTAATTATATATATTTTTTGCCACGCCTGGCCTTAGCCAATGACTTTCAGCAGTCATCAGTATCCTAAGTCCTAAAAAGCATCCTAAAAAGCATTTCTTGAGCAGCAAATCAGCATATGAGAATGATTCTGAAGAATCCTGTGAAACTAAAGAAAGGAGTAATGATGGCTAAAATTCAGCTTTGCATCACAGGAATAAATTGCATGTTAAAATATATTAAAATCGAACAATGTTGTTTTAAATTGCAATAATATTGCACAATTTTTACAGCATTTTTTGTCTCATAAATACAGTCTTTGTGAGCATTAGAAATGTCAAACTTTTTACTGTAGTTTACAGTGTGTGTCCATAGGAACTGGGCTTTTGACCTTGCTGTTAGTAGTGAAATGCTAATAATGATAATTTTTCAAAGCAGGATGTATTTAGCAACATTTATGTAAAATGGTTCATTCTTTACTGAATCTTATAACTACAATTTTTGTCCTCTTGTTATTTTTTCTCTATAGGTCCTTCTGCTTGTCTTGCTGGCTTTAATTCTCACAATCATATTTATTCTCAAACTCCGTTGCAGTGATAAAGGTATCTCTGTTTTCTACTTTTTTGTGGTCATGGTTTTAAAGCTCACCCTTTATAATCTTTTTCATATAATAGTACATATATAGGCCTGGTTTTACAGACAGGGCTTAGACTAAGCCAGGATTAGGCCATAGCTCAGTTAAGATATTTAAGTAATTTTTATAAACATCCCTTAGAAATAGCAAAGAATTTTAAGATCAGTAAGTTCGTTTTTTTTTTTTTCAGTTGAAATAGCTCAGACTTACATTTTAGTCTAGGACTAGGCTTAAGCCTTGTCTGTGAAACCAGGGGATAAATATCTATTATCACCCTTTAATCCATTGTGTATGGATTTTTGTTGTCTTTGAGCTTGGGAATGAAGCCCTGTGTCATTATATTCACATTAAATTTGAAATATCATTCCATCATGGTCTTTATTTGATGTTTTCTAGTTACTGATAGCTGTAGAAATCGCTGCTTGTCCAAAAGTCGTGACCCTAATGCAGTGTGCCATTGTGATGCTGCGTGCGTAAATGAAGGCAACTGCTGTCTGGACTATAAGGAAGTGTGTGTGGAACCAAGTAAGTGACATTTCATGCATCTTCTGTGACCATTTCCCTTCAGATTCATGGAAGGTTTCTGATTTCATGACTACGTACATTACTTTTGACGTCAATGCGTTACTGAATGCTGATAAAGCGGGAAAAAAAGAAAAGGTCATCATTTATTCACACTCATGTCTTTCGAAATCCACACAACTTTCTTTTTTCTTTTGATGCTTCAGTAACTTGAAAGTGAATAGTAACTGTGTAAAATTTTAGTCTATTCCTCACATACAACTAGGCTTCGGAAGACTTCATTTAAATATAGTCAGCTTAAAGCCACAAGGATGACTTTTGTAAAAACTTTGTGTCATTTTTGTAGCCTGGCAACCCCATCCATACTAAACTTCCCCTTTTATGTTCCGTACGAGAATGAAACTCACAAAACAAGGTTGAGTGAATAATGACAGAAATGACAATATGTTATTTTAATATTCTAAGTAGTTGATTTACACTGTACTTGCTGATAATATAATATTAATTAAATAAAAGGCTCTAGTATATTTATAGAGATTACACTTTCATTACTGTTTCTTAACACACTTTTTTAAAAGTGCACTTTATTATAATGTTGAATTGAAAGCTTTACTTTAAAGTACATTTTAAATAGTGATTTACTTAAGTCCTACTTAAAGGGATAGTTCTGTCATTTTACTCATCCTCCACTTTTTCCAAACCTGTATGAGTTTCTTCTGTTAAACACACACTATATACAGTGCACAGCATAAATGAGTACACCTCTTCTAAAACTTGACAAATTGAGCAATTACTCTTTACTTGCAAGACATGTTAGGGTTCTTTGGAGATATAATGTTCCAACAAGCCTGCTTGATAAAGTGTTGCAAAAATGAGTACACCCTCCTAAAAGTGACTAAATAAAACTAAAAAAGAAAACAAAAACATAGGTTTAAGTCTATTTTTGATCAACAGGTGAGAATATTGAACCAAACCTTTTAAAGACAAGTTATTTCCTGACAGTTAAAAGTGTTTTATAGCCTACTGAATCATACTCAGACTTAATGCTGGCAACAATGAAACCACTTGGGAGAGAACCATGCCAGGTGACTTATTTTTTAGCATAAAAGAGGACAGTGGTACAAGAGGATACCAAATTATTGTTTTAAGTGTGAAAGCAGAAGTAGCACCAACATTCAAAAGCAATGGACTTGTGACAAGGCTTCTGAAATAATCAGGTCTTCACTTTAGGTTTTCATTTAATGATGAGTGAATATTTGCTACAAAAAGAGCAGGAGAAATACCATGCAAGTGTCTCAGAGCTGGCAAAAGCTATGAAAAGAGTGACACTTTATCTCACAGAGTACAACACAGAAGTGCAGAAGTGACATGCATGGTTGTTGTCACCACCTGAATTACCTACTGTAGCCAAAGCACAATAAACTAATTTAACCTCTTCCAACGCCCATATTTACAAAATAAAGACTTCTGGGAATCCATACTCTGGTCTCAAGAGACCAAGTCAATCATTTAGTATCCAAAAGTGTCCAAAATGTTCTGGTGTTGCTAGAGGAGGAGTACAATGAGAAGTGCCTGGTTCCCACATTGACGTTCAGTGGTAATAAAGCTCTTCTATAGGGATGTATGAGTGCTGAAGGTGTGAGGAAGTTGTGCTTTATCAACGCTGTCATGAATTCACACACCACTGTGTGATGTAATACAAAAAAAACTGAAATTGCAGATGCTACCCTCCCCTCATTCCCTCCATTATTTGGCATCTTTCAGCATAACAATGAAGATATTCATTCTCCCAAGATGAAAATCCTTCAGTGGACATGTATTTCACTCAATCTTAATGCTTTTGAGCAGCTGTGGGGGATTCTGTAGAGACGAGCTGAGCAACACTCCTTATTAAAGACCAGGGCATTTAAGGAGCTCCAGGAGTTAAACAGGACGGATGTAAAAATTTGTCATGAACTTGTACACTCAGTGTCAAGAAAGGTCAGAGCAGTATACTTAAAGTTCTGGAGGACATACTAATTACTAGAATATTATACATTTTCTAAATTACATCTAGGGTGTAGTCATTACTGCAATCCTTTATTTAAACAAAATTGGCTAGTTTCTTATTTTACAGAACATATTGGCAAATATTTTGTTGTTTTTATTAAGTGTATGTTTAATACATTTACATTTTGCCATACTTCCATGAATTATATTAGTGATCAATAAGAAAATATATCTTTTATATTTATTCAGAGGGGGTGTACTCATTTATGCTGTGTACTTTATATATGTATATATAAAGATATTTTGAAGAATGACCAAACAGTTGCTGGTAGGCCATTTTGTACCAAACAAATAAGTAATAAATAAATACTATGGGAGACAATTGCTACCATCAACTGGTTTGGAGCAACCTAAGGGTGAGTAAATGATGACATTTTCATTTTTTTGGGTGAATTACCCTCTAAAGGGTTACTCCACCCCAAAATGAAAATTTTGTCATTAATCACTTACCCCCATGTCGTTCCAAACCCGTAAAAGCTTTGTTGGTCTTCAGAACACAGTTTAACTGTGACTGTCCCATTGACTGCCAAGTAAATACCACTGTCAAGACCCAGAAAAGTATGAATGGTGTCGTCAGAATAGTGTATCTGCTATCAGTGGTTCAATCTGAATTTTATGAAGCGACAAGAATACTTTTTGTACACAAAGAAAATAAAAATAATGACTTCATTAAAAAATTTATCTCCGTAAAGAGTCACCGTAGCACCATTTTGGAGAACATCGACTGGACGTAAACTGCGTACAATGTTCTGTGTCAGCCGCACCACACGGATATGCTGTTTTCATTCAAATCAAAGCCTAAAGATGTGGTGCAGCTGACACAGAACAGCATACGCAGTTTGCGTCCAGGGGATATTCTCCAAAATGGCGCTACGGTGACGCAGATTAGACGAATTGTTGAATGAAGTTGTTATTTTTATTTTCTTTGCGTACAAAAAGTATTCCTGTTGCTTAATAAAATTCAGGTTGAATGACTGATGACTTTTAACAATGTCTTTCATACTTTTCTGACAGCGGTATTTACTTTGCAGTCAGTGGGACAGTCACAAGCCTTTCGTTTTTAATCCAAAATATCTTAAAATGTGTTCCGAAGATGAACAAAGCTTTTACGGGTTTGGAACGACTTGGGGGGGTAAGTGATTAATGACAAAATTTTCATTATGGGGTGGAGTAACCCTTTAAGCTGGTCAAAAAAACACTCTAACATTTCACTAATTGTACTCAGTATAAATTTAAACTATAATACTTTGGGTGATTGGATCTTAAAAGGGACATCAGATGCCTATTTTCCACAAGTTGGTATGATTCTTTATGGTATTCATGAAATGTCTGCAAAATGCTTTGGTTAAAATTCTTCAATGGTTGTGTAAATCAACACTTTTTTTTTTTAACCTTGTCAAAAATATCTCTGTTCACACTGACCTGTTTCGGTGCATGTCTCTTTAAATGATAATGAGCTACTGCTCACCCACCCCTCTCTACTGTTTTTGTGTATTCGGTGGCACGCTACCATAAAAAACAAAACTAATCCACTGCATACTGAGTGGCTCTGTTTTTCGGAAGAAAATTAAGACTCTTATAGACTGTTATGCTAATACGGGACAGTCCGTCAGTGGTCGTGGGTGGGGTTTGAGCAATATGACATCATACTGCTCAGAAAATCCAGGCGGCTTGATAATTGAGACTGTTTAGATTTTTTGGGGTTAAAAAAGCTGTGAATGGATTTTTATCATTGTGGGATGGTTGTGGACACACACTGCTAAAAAAGTGAATGTTCCCTTTAAGACATTTTGCTTATGTCTGTATTTGTAAATGTAAATTTGCCTCTTGTAAATGGATCACCTGAGAGGGTTGTTAATTCTAGGTGTGAACTCTCTCCCTTGGGTCATGGTTACGTCGCACTCCACCATTCACTTTGAGGAAGTGTTAAATTATGTTTTTTTTTTTTTTTTGGTAGCCTGGAGATCCAGCTGTGTTTGTGCATGTGTTTGAGACAGACAAAGAAAAGGAAAGTGAAGTTATATTCATAGTGTGTGTACAGACACTAGCCATTTATTCAGGGCTGCAGCAGCCCAAAAAAGGCCTGCAAACATTGGAAACAAGAATGTCTGTTTATACCATCAACACCCACCTGTTGAAATTCCCTCAGTGAAGTGTTCTCTGTGGGTTTCTCCGAGTTTGGGTTTAAAGGCCCTCCCTGTAGCACAGTAGCAGAATGTTCCTCCCTGTGGCGCCTGCCCTGTGCACTGCATGTGTGGGATGGGTGGATTTAGCTTTCATTTGGCAAATTGCATGTAAAGGATCAGTGACTTTTGACTCTTTTTCTGTCTCGCTGTCTCCTCCTGTCTCATTTTTTTCACATCTACATTATTTCAGAACTGCCAGTAATACAGCTGTAGCTATGTAGTGCATCATGCATGCAAAAACCCACAGACCTACATTCAGAATGTGTTTTTCCTTTCTTTATCTAACATCTTAGTCTTATATAAAGCTTTACCGATATGTCCCAAGGTGAGCACTTCTACAAACTGCAAACACACGTATAGCCTACATTAACATTATCTTGCCAGCAAATGCTAGACCTCAGTGTTTGTGGTTAAAAGGTGGTTTCTTTAAGAATTCTGTCATCATTCTGTCATCATCATGACTTACTGTCATGTTCTCCAAACAAATCTTCCACATATCAGTCATGCTGTTTCTTCTGACTTGCATTCCTTAGATCAGTCAAGCTGACTTGCATTGTATGGACAAAAACAGTTTTAAAATAATTCTTTGAAGTTTCAGAAGAATGAAAGCAGGGAATTGTTAAGATATGTAATGTGTTGTTACAAACATGTGATACCATTATTTGAAAGCATAACTACCAAGCATTTTTTATGATAAAACTTTAATAGTTATGATAATAACATAATACTTTACAATAAGGTTTCATCAGTTAATGTTAAACACAACTTGTGATTTTAATAATGCATTAGTAAATGCTGAAATGAACATTGACTAAGATTAATACATCCTGTAGAAGTATTGTTCTTAGTTCATGTTAACTAAAGTAGTGAACTAATGTTAAAGGGGTCATCGTGATGCAAACTTCACTTTTTTAATGTTGTTACATTAATGTGTGTTGGCAGTGTATGTACACATCTACCCTATAATGCTACAAATGCATGCAGTGGTTTTTAATTAATCTATATAAATAATATCCCCTTTTTCAAAACGAGGCATTCTCAGATGAAGACATGAGTGTCTTACCTCAGATCAGCTGTAACAGTCCAACCTCCATTGTTTTGATGCCGGAGCAGGCGTTGTGTTGCTGGATGTAATAATGAACATAGTGGTCGCCATTTACTCCCTACATCTAAGCTGCTGAAGATGCAGTGGATTACGTTTGTTTGTGAAGGGAATGTGCCTTCCAATCTACATAGACGTCTATGTTTGCACGAATCATTCGTGATCCAGCTTCACTTACAGCAGAAGTGAGTATAAGGGTTTTTTTATGAATCTCTGCAATCACCTTTCCTAATAATGTGCTAGTTAGCAAGTTTTGCGGCTAAACGTGTTTGCGGCTAATCTCTCAGAGCAGCTGGTGATTCCACAGAGAGAAGAGAGGGGCGGGGCGAGCAAAGCTCATTTGCATTTAAAGGAACAATCCCTCAGAATGACATGATTTTTGCAAGGTAAAAAGGGTGTTGTTTTACACAACCATTGAGAATTTTTAACCAAAGCATATTATAGACTTTTCATTAAGACCCAAAAAAATCATATCAACTTGTGGAAAATGGGCATCCGATGACCCCTAATGGCCCCTAACTAATGGGCCTTATTGTAAAGTGTTACCAAAATAATAGTTAGAACTAAATATTAATATATTAGAATATAGTATGAATAATAATAATTATAACTAAAATGCTGAATTTACATCAGGGTTATTATTTAACTATTTAACTAAACTAAACTAAAAACGTTACATAAAATAACCTTTAACTAAAATAAAACAGAAAAATAAAAACTTATTTTAACTCATTGCCAATGCAACACTATATACATACACTTATAAAATCAAATGTAAAATTATAATAGTATCTTAATTATACGAAAATAAAACTGATCCACGAACGGATGAACATTTTTATAATAAAGTGAAGAATTATTTTATAATTTAATGTTTGTGCATGAGATATATTGGTCAGTGAGTGTTTCTGTAAAAATTACAATAATGAGATTCAAAGAAATCAAAAAGCATCAAAAAACTTGCTAAATATTACCAAAATGTGCAATATTTCAATTTGTTTAACAACAACAGTCAACAATTACTTCTCTTCTTTTCTCACATTTAATCTCTGCTTTATTTCATAGTGTGAACTGCTTGTTTGTGGCACTAATGTCTGACTGTCTGTTAAGCTCATGAATATTAATAATTGTCTGTTGTTTTCCCAAAATGATTTGCTGAATTAAAATGTGGACTGAGTAAATGGGTAAACTGTCCCTTCAAGAACCAGAATTTTTCCTTTTCCTGTGAATTTCTTCGTTACTTTATTTTATTTTATTTTATTTTTAATTTCAGAAAACTGGATTTTAAATTAAAGGTCTGTATGTAAATATGCTGTATATGCTCCATTGGTTTTGAAAGCACTCCTTTATACAGCTCTGAAGTGCTGTCATAATACCAAACTTTCAGCAGTTTATATCAACAATCTCAATACTCTCATATCTTCCCACGTCATCCCTGTCCTGCTGTTTATCATTGTGTTCCAGGCCAGCACTGGACGTGTTCTAAATTCCGCTGTGGTGAGGAGCGTTTGCTAAATAGCCTCTGCTCCTGTTCTATAGACTGTGTGAAAAAGAGTGACTGCTGCTCCAACTACAAGCACGTATGTGAAGGTACATGACATGCTGCATATCGTGCTAGTTGTATTTATGTTGTTTAAATGGGTTGATAAACAATCTCATAAGGGCTGTATAAAGTTCAAGCTGGTTAGGATTATGTTTCTGACATGACATGTATCTGTTTCATTGAAAGGCTCGTAGTATCTGTAAGGTTGTGATGGATCTGCAGGATTTGTCTTTGAAATTATTTGGGACTGGAGTTCATCTCCTCTCAGCAGGATAGAGAGCAGTGAAGCTTCCCTAAATGGTGTTTTCATAGCTAGTTGTTTTCCTTTGAAATATTTTCACAAATGTGATTATTTCAGACACTTTTTGGGTGTGTTTGGACAGAATAGTGTCCAAATGGTAAAACAGCGTCACTGTTTTATACTAGTCACCACATATGTGACCCGGGACCACAAAACCAGTCATAAGGGTCAATTTTTGGAGACTGAGATTTATGCATCATCTAAAAGCTAAATATATAAGCTAGGATAGGGCTATATTTGGCCGAGGTGCAACTACTTGAAAATCTGGAATCTGAAAAAAAATCTAAATATTGAGTAAATCGCCTTTTAAATTTGTCCTAATGAAGTTTTTAGCAATGTATATTACTAATCAAAAATTAAGTTTTGATGTATTTACAGTAGGAAATTTGCAGAATGTCTTCATGGAACATGATCTGTACTTTAAATCCTAATGATTTTTGGCATAAAAGAAAAATCTATCACTTTGACCCATACAACGCAACAGCATTTTTCTCCATATAATGGACTGATGTGGTGCCCTGAGTTTGAACTTCCAGAATGCAGTTTAAATGCGGCTTCAAATGGTCCCAAATGCGGTTGTAAACGATCCCAGCCGAGGAAGAAGGGTCTTACGTAGCGTAACGATCGGCTATTTTCATAAAAATAATACAATTTATATACTTTTTAATGTCAAATGCTCGTCTTGTCTTACTCTGCCTGAACTCTGTTTTTTTCCAGTTCATGACAGTTAGGGTATGTTGAAAATCTCCCATCTTATGTTCTCCCTCAACTTCAAAATCATCCTATATCGCTGTTTTACCTTCTTTGTTAAAGGTGTTAGATCTTCTTTGCATGTTCACTTTGCTAAAAACTGGGTCGGTACTTCTGCAGCGATGTAGGATGATTTTGAAATGATTTTTGAAGTTGAGAGAGAAAATACAATCAGAGTTTTTCGACATACCCTAACTGTCTTGAGCCAGAATACACAGAGTTCAGGCAGAGCAAGACAAGACGAGTGTTTGAGATTAAAAATTAATAAAATTGTATTGTTTTAATGAAAATAACTGATCGTTTCGCTACATAAGACCCTTCTTCCTTGGCTGAGATCATTTACAACCACATTTTGGGATCGTTTAAAGCCACATTTAAACTGCATTTTGGACGTTCAAACTCAGGGCACCATATCAGTCCATTATATGGAGAAAAATCCTGAAATGTTTTCTTCAATGTTTTCAAACGTTTTCTTGTTCTGGAAGTGGACTTCTCCTTTAAGACATATGTGACCTGGGACCACAAAACCAGTCATAAGGGTCAATTTTTTTAAATCGAGAATTGTACATCATCTGAAAGCTGAATAAATAAGCTTTCCACTGATGCATGGTTTGTTAGGACAATATTTAACTGAGATACAGCTATTTGAAAATCTGAAATCTGAGGGTAAAAAAAATCTAAATATTGAGAAAATTGCCTTTAAAGTTGTACAAATGAAGTTCTTAGCAATGCATATTAATAATCAGGTGTTGTATCGAATCTTAAAGTCTTGCACTGAAAGCATTAACATTTTCAGTTTTATTACGCTGTAAAAAAGATTTATGTTGTCACACTATAGTAAGCTGCCAATTAAAACCATATTTCAAAGACAATAAAAGTCATAATAAAATGACATAAAGGTGTACTTAAAGGAATAGTTCACCCAAAAATAAAGTGGATTATAAGCAGTTGCTGGTTCTCTTTTGACTTTCTAAATTTTTCTCATTCTGTAGAAGTAAAGGGCAACCAGAAACTGTTTGGTTACCCAAAATATCATATTTTGTGTTCAGCAGAATGCAGAAATTCCTACAGGTTTGGAACTATTTGAGGTTGAGTAAATGATGACTAAATTTTTATGTTTGAGTGAACTATTACTTTAAGTTACACTTAAGTGGGTCAAAAAACACTATAAGGTTCGGCTGACTGCATTTAATATAAATTTAACCGATAATACATTTTCATTTAATTGCAGTCAAAATGTATGTATGTGACTGAAAACATTACATAAGCCAACATAAAAAAATCTATTATAGAAAACAAGCAATGTTGACTCAAACCCTTTGGTTAATGAAATACAACCCTTGTGACAACTTTTCTGTGGGACGGCTGATTTCCGCATTTTTTTAGCAAGATATTTGTGTGAGAACAAAAAAGGGAAAAAAAAGATTTGGCTGTATGTGAAAGCACTGCATCTGCTCTTTGAATCCTCTAAAAAGACAAATTGTTCACATATGACATTTGTTAAATACAACTGGGAGCATCAGAGCACAGATTTAAGATCCCACATGTTGGCTGTGTTACATGCTAATGTACACAGTCACAGCCATGTTTGTTCTTGCCTGTGCATTAGCTGCTGACAGCTAATTACTATCACTTGAAAAAGGCTGCCTGGACCGTCAGATGTTTGTATCATTAGAAGACTGTGATGAAGTTCCAGTATTCTGTTCTGTACCTTGGCTTCATTCCAGATTGATTATATTCAGTGTTGGGAAGGTTACTTTGGAAATGTAATAGGTTACAGATTACAAGTTACTCGATTTAAAATGTAATAAGTAGTG
>JAHKKF010472047.1:0-29099 GCA_019740295.1 Labeo calbasu
CTTAATACTTCATTTTAATACAAAGCTTCATTAAATATAATTACATTTGTGTGCATGGGTTTACAAAAACACACAAATGTCAAAAGTAAAATGATTTGTAAGAAGTAAAAACTAATGAATATTAATAAAAAATAATAATTAATTCATAATTAAACTGGTTTAAAAAGTGCAAAAATAATTACATACATATATATAAAATCACCAAGTAGATAAAATCAACTAGTAGAAGCCTATATCCTCATGTAGACAGTTAAATAAATGTGAGTATGTGTGTAAGACAGGGAGAAAGGGAAGATAGATATGAGGGAAGAAAGTCTGCATGTAATATCAGCAATTTTGGCTTGACGCATCTGTGAACACAACTTCATCGAAACACACAATCAATCTCATGTGTATTACATTAAAATAAAGTGTTTCTAACAATGTAAAATTGTCTTTTTCCTGTCAAATTTTCACTTATGAAGGCAATCCATGCAATTTGCAAGCAAGGTCATTGAAAAAAAGGGCATGGAATTAAGCCAGCATTACCTTACTGTCTCTCTCTCACACAGGAAGTCAATAAGTTTCAGCAGTCTAGCCAGAAGGCTACAGGCCCAGACTACAGATGTTCCATCTTCTCTTTCTCTCTCTGCAGAGTTACTGCAGGCAGGCCTGTTTTGGCTCTTAAAGTGACAGACACCGTTTTTCTGGTCTCAGTTCACTTCAGTTATGGCCGCTGCTAACCAGGAACACAGAGCGCCATTCTTCTCTCCCTCTTTTTCTCCCTGGTTTCCCCTCATTCCTCTCTCTCTTTAAACAGAATGACTGGCCGGAGAGGATATAAGGCTGACGAGAGCCGGGCAGAAAAACTGTGGGTCTTTCAGGTGACGCTATCACAGAAGCCAAGACGGCTTGTAAAGTTCTGCTATAAAGATGGAATCACAGCAGCATGGTTTTCTTTATGAGGAAAAAAGGACAGTGTAATCTTTTTTTTTTTAAGATGAAGTGTTCCCATTTCTTATTATCATTCACAAAAAAGTAAATATTTGAAAACATTTTTATTTAAATGTATTATATTTTATATTATATATTATATGTATATATAATTTATATTTTATTATTATTTATATACTAGTACAGCATTTATTACGGTTATTAATTAGATTTTATTTTTAGATTTTCAGTTTTTATTTTAATTTTAAGTTCAAATTTCAGTTTGAATATTAGTCAATAATTTTTAATATTAATAATTTGTTTATTTCAGTTAGTTGCAAAGATAACATTTCTATTTTTTTAAGTTTACGATTTTCAGTTTTTCATCTAAAATTTATATATATATATATATATATATATATATATATATATATATATGTTTTTCTCCAACATTTACTTTCTTGCTTTCCTCAATACTAAATATGGTCCAATAATTAAATTATCATCAAAAAGGTAAATATTTTAAAACATTTTTATTTATATATTTTATTATTACTTATACACTAGCATTTATTAAGGTTATTAATTAGCTTTCAGTTTTCATTTTCAGTTTTCATTTTCATTTTAAATTTAATTAAATTTAATTTCAAAGTTAAGTTAAATTTAATTCTGCTTTGTTTTACTAAAGTTGTGTGCTTTTGCCATTTTTATTACTTTAAGTAGCTTTCATTTATTTTATTCCAGTTTGAATATTAGTCATTTTAGTAATACAACTTGAATTTGTTTATTTCAGTTAGTTGCCAAGACAACATTTCTATTCTTTTAAGTTTAAGATTTTCAGTTTTTCATCTAAAATTTATATTTTATTTCAATTACCGAAAACTATTTTAATAATTTTAGTTATAGTTAACAATAACAACACTGGTTTGATTACTCAACTAGCCCAAAACAACAACAATGGCTCAACCAATTGTGTGATTACGGGGGCGGTGACTGTTTGTTTGTCTGACCAATAGGGTGAGTGTTCAAAAACCTGTTTGAAAACAGTCATGTTCTTTGGTGTCGCTAATGAATGCACACTTTACTTTTTTAATTTACTTTTTAGACATTTCAAGATAGAATAGAGAAAGAGAGGAAAATTAACAGAGCCAAACTCAAACTCAGACTGTGTGTTTAAACTGACCAAAAAGGCCACACATTTCAACCCTAAAAAGAAAACTAATGAATGACATTGAGACGTTATTAGCATCCGATTTAAACCTACATCTCTGAAATGAGCAACTTGGTTTAAAGCAGTTCCGCTAACCAATGCAGCCTTGAATGACGTCTGTGAATTGAGTGTAGTTGCACACATCACTGATGAAAGTGCAAAACTCTACGAGGTGTCTGCTGAAAACCGTCACCACAGCTGAATCGGCGGTGTCTCGCTCTGCAGCAGCAGACGCTGCTCTCCGCAGCCAGACGCTAGCATGCGTCCTGCTGAGCTGTGCTGAGACTGTCAGCATTAGTCCTTCCTGTCCTTCGCTCTGATCTACCTGCTCAGTATGCACGCTCGCATCTCTCTCACTCGCTCGCTCTTTCAGGCTTTTTTTCCTGCTCGCTGAGTGAAAAGTGGAGCCTCGTGCCAGCCAGGAGAGGAAGCCATTAAAGTTTAATGAGAGCTGAGAGATACAGAAACCCGCAAGGGTGTGCCTACCTCCTTCACACACACACTCTCTTCCACAAACTACCGTCAGCTCTTTTTTTATTCCTTGACATTCCTCACATCACCATCACAACAGAAGTCAGCTCAACTGTACACTTGCCGAATGGTGATGAAGGGAGAAAGAGTCAAGGATAGAGGGAAAGTGATTATGTGATGTTGTAGTAAAAGCATTGTGTGGCTTTTCCTGACCTACATGCGCTGATGATTCACATGATTTAGCTCCAAACATTAAGCCCACAGACTTTCAAGGGGAAATAGCTTTACCGAAGGAAGAGTGGCCTTATCAGATGTCCACTTAGTAGTGTGTTCGCTCTCCTCTCTCTTTCCATCATTTATGTATTACTCCTGTTTTTCGATGGAAATGCTCAGTACATAGTGTCATACTGTGAAACTAATGCTCACTTCCCTTTCTGTTATGATTTTTGTGAACCTTACAAATTGATCTGACCTTTAAAGGAATGTTTAAGGCTTAAGTCAGGCTGTAGCCTGACTTAACCAGCATTAGTGGCATAATGTTGACTGATACAGAATATTATTTTCACACAATGGTAACATACTTTAGATGGAAGTAAACCACTCTTGTGGAGTATTAAAAGCCTAAATATAACATTCAATAGCCCTTTTATGTAAAGTTGTCTAAATCAGGCTCTTGCAAACCTCCAAACATACAGTTGAGGCCGAGAGTTTACATACACCTTGCAGAATCTGCAAAATATTCATTATTTTACCAAAATGCATGTTATTTTTTATTTAGTACTGGCCTGAATAAGATATTTCACATAAAAGATGTTTAGTCCATAAGAGAAAATAATAGTTGAATTTATAAAAATAACCCTGTTCAAAAGTTTACATACACTTGATTCTCAATACTGTGTTGTTCCTGAATGATCTACAGCTGTGTTTTTTGTATGTGTTTTTTTTTTTTTTTGGTCCTGAACAGTTAAACTGCTTGCTGTTCTTCAGAAAAATCCTTCAGGTCTCACAAATTCTTTGGTTTTTCCAGCATTTTTGTGTATTTAAACCCTTTCCAACCATGACTGTATGATTTTGAGATCCATCTTTTTACACCGAGGACAACTGAGGGACTCATATGCAACTATTACAGACGGAAAAATGACGCATTAAGGGGGGTGAAAACTTTTGAACATAATAAAGATGTGTACATTTTTCTTATTTTGTGTAAATATCCATTTTTTTCCCTTTAGTATTGACCTTCGGAAGCTACAGAAAAAATGTACATGTTTCCCACAAGACAAAATAAGTTAAATTTACTCTGATCTTCAAATTCAAAAGCTTTTAAATTGTTGACTTTTTAATTGTTATATTAATACCGTTTAATAATAGTAGTGTATTTAATAACTGAAATAATATTATATTAAATTATTAAATTCTTGCGCACTGAGTAACATGACAAGTTCTTCCTTTTTCAGATTTGTTATTATCATCATCACCATCATCATTACGATTTATGTATTAATTGTGGGTGGAGTAACATTGTAACAAAGCTGAAAGACTGGATATAACTTTCAGACAAGGTGAGTAAGCACATTTAGTTTCTGTGGCAATTCACATCAAGAGGCAAATGCTAACTTGACCTCAGAACATTCCTTGTAAACATACTTTTGTTACGGTCAATTTGCCAAAACTTTGGATTTGGATCTCATTTGCTTTGAAAAAAAATGTTTGGTTGAGTTTTTCCCCCACAAAGAATTCAAAAATCAAACCAAATAGAGGTGTACTGCTGAGCACGTTTCCGATAAGAAGTGTGCTGTGTGCTAGAGTTGGGTGGTAAACCGTCTCGGCCGCTGTATCAGTGTGGTGTGTGTCTCGGTCTATCTAAAAGCCACGCTGGCCTACGCTGCAGTTTCACTATGTCTTCTAAGTTCATGTGTGTGTGTGTTCATGTGCGCACGTGTATGTGCACTGCAAAAAAGCCGCTACCGCAAAACCATTTTACCCAGATCCTCCCTTGCTTGGGTCTAACACACACCCACATGCACCTCCATATTCACAACCAGTGTATATCACAAAAAAAAAAAATCAAGTGACACTTACCTAGAAATGGTAGGAAGCAGGTCCAGAAACATGAAAAAGAAAAAAAAAACAGAGGAAGTTAGTTAGTTAGTTCAAGAAAGCACAACCTCCCCATCCAAAACTGAAAACACATACAATTTCACTTATTCTGTGCATGTTTTACGGAAAAAAACTGTATCTCTGAAGTTCAAGGGAAGGAAGACAGCCTGAAGACTCTGTTAAGTATGTACATTTTAGTTTGCAACAAAAAAAGAAAACAAATTCCGCCCACACAAAACCACAAGGCTGCGTACCGCCACATAATACACACGCAAAACACACAGGGCTTGTGAAAAGGAAGACCTCTGCAAGTCTTTCTGCACCTATTGGCTGATCTCGCTCGATCTTTCGTTCTGTCTCTCTCTTTGTCGCGCTCTCTCTGTTTCCTCTAACCTCCATGTAAGTGGCGGAGGGCGATGCAGTGGAGCTCATTAGAGGTAGTTATAGCTGAGAGAATTTCAGCCCATAAAACCCGCCGTCTGTTCCCCCCTCAGCCTCAGAAAAACCACCAATTACACACAGACACACACACACACGTTTATTCAAAGATTTTTTTGAAAGACATCCCTTTTTTATTAGGCATTTTACATCTCAGTATTAATTTGCAGTTTTACAAATCCACAGAAGACCATAATTGAATCGCTCTACAAGGCTAAGCTAGTTAGCCGCATGACTGATGTGTATTTAGTGTGGTCAGATAAGAGCAAAAATAGTACTGATAGCAAAACCGCTTAACTAATCTTCAAAGTGCAAAAACCAAACCTTGCCTAACTAAGCTGTTCTGTGAGCGACCGTACATGTTTTATTTGTGCCGAAGGCAAATACTGCGCTAACGCTAAGACACTAAGCTAACGAGAACCGCATGGCTCGAGTGGAACTCAAGTGGGACCTTTTGCTTTACAAACAGGCACACTTGCAAGCTCACATAAGAAATGCGTGCGCGCACACACACTTGTTCTGCTAATGAGGTGAAGCCTTAGCAAATCTGTTTGCTTTTCTCACCTCACCCCCTCATTACGTCCTACTTCAGACACCCACAAACGATCATCATTCACCGTTATTCAACAGAAAGAGAGAGAGAGAAAAAGGAGAAATGGAAAAGAGGAGAGAGAGAGAGAGAAAAAAGTGGACTAGCCCTTAAATCCTGAAAGATAGTTCCTATTTTTTCTTATTTTGAAAATAAGTAAAAATAATGCATTGTGTTTCCTTCTGAAGCATCAGCGGGCGTTTGAACCTTCTGTAATAGTTGAATATGAGTCCCTCAGTTGTCCTCAGTGTGAAAGATAGATCTCAAAATCATACAGTCATTGTTGGAAAGGGTTCAAATACACAAAAAAGCTGAAAAACCAAAGAGTTTGTGGGACCTGAAAGATTTTTCTGAAGAACAGCAGGTAGTTTGACTGTTCAGGACAAACAAGGGACTCATGAACAACTATCACTAAACAAAATCAACAAAATTGTCTAGTCAGACATAAGGACGGCTATAAGTAATTAGGCTGGTTTTGAGTTTGAGTTTGTGATGCGTGATTTTTAAAATAACAACCCTGCTAAATAACAAAACAAAAAAACTACAGAAACCATCACAAAATATGTAATAGTTTTTACAGGTTATAATGGGAATTGTATTGGTTTTAACTGAAACTGTAATGGATCCTGTTGGTTTCTACTAGTAATTGCTTGCCTTTTATTGGTGGCTTGTTAAAACCACTAAATCCTAATGGAGAATGTCCCAAAACCATTTTTAATGGTTTTATTGGTTAAAAGTTGATTGTTTGTAATGGTATTTGTAGAGGAAACCATTAGAATTTCTGTGACCATTTCTACTGGGTTTTTTTTAAAGCAGGGAGCGAATAGGACATCCAAAAAGCAACACAAGAAAATATAATATTCAAGATATTTAACATGAAAAATGATTCTGAATCATCTCTCAATTTCTTTTCTTGAAGCAAAAATTACAGTTGCAACACACTTACTGTAAAAATGCACATTAGTTAGCCCTATTTTGAGCGTTTACTAGTTTTTACAGAATTCTGCCGTATTTCGTAGCCAATCTTGCGCTGGTGGAAGCTAAATCCATACGAGTTGAAATGGGTCCCTAAAGAATTATAGTTTATCAATTTTTGTTTTACATCCTCAAATGTCTGCGTCAGTAGCCGGAAAAGAAACGCTCTACCCTCTTTGAGGGATAAACAGCGAATATCTGTGTTGCAGACAGATCAGCTGAAATTTTAAGGTGGATGACTCTCTTCAAAGACGCCACTTTCTCATGGAGATTAATCACTTAAGAAGATTGTCTTCCCCTCTTTTTCAATACCGACGCTGTTAACAGGATTGCTCTGGCTAATGTTCCTTATTTAACATATCCCAGACTGACTGAAAAGTGGCACGTTTTCATCTGAAAAGGGATCAACGTAAGAGACAAAGAGTGGGAGATGATAAGTTCTTGACTTCTTTTTCTCTTTCACTTTCTCTCCCCTTCTTTTCTGTTTCTCAGCAGGCTAAGTCGCCCGCCAAGAGGCCTTGGTGCTAGCAGGGGGGCTACGCGTTCTTCTCTCATTCTTTGTGTGTAAACTTCCCAAGTTTATTCCTCCCTCACAGCTCCATAGCTCCTTATCACTGTATAAAATGTAGTCTCACTATCCCTGCCGGGACACGTTGCCCGCATACATGAGTGGTGATAGGGGGCTCTGTTGTGTTTATCTTTCTTTAACCTTTAAACCCCAGTCGCTAACTGTGAACGCCCGACTTAGCTACAGTCTGTCTGAGAAAGCGAGCACATTTCCTTTCTCACTACCTTATCGGCCAGGCCGCATCTGAAAGCCCGATCTGACTCTAGTTCTGTACAAGCACAAAGTTCAGAGGGGAGAAAAGACAAAAATGAGACAACTAAGAACTGAGAATGGAAAGAGGAAGATGTGAGCGCATACATTAGGCCCAAAACGCTGTTTTTGTGAAGCATCTGCCGAAAGTGTCAACCAACAAAACTCTCACTAGAACTGAGAACATTCGCCCTCACTCTGACTCTGAAACACACAAGGCCTTTGGAGGAAGTGTTTTATTTGCGATTAGCAATTTTTGCTGTCATTTTTCACACTTTCACCAATTGTTCTTAGAATAAACATCAGAAACCGCCTATATTATTAGTAACAGCTATGTATATTGTCCTCTTAGGAGACACCTCACCTTAAAGTATCCTCCCCTTGCATATGCAAGCTCAGATACAAACATCACAGTGCTGAATAGTATAACACACAATGGACATGTGACCTTGAGATGACGGTCATACATTTAGAAGGACCCCCTTCACCCCTATTAAGACTAAAGGTTAGGCGGCCATGCCACTTTATGGTTGCCAGATGTTATGGAAGCCACATTATGCCTGTGAACTAGCCTGAGCCTCTGTTAAGAGTGACCGCTTGACCCTGGTCACATAAACCTGGCGTTCAAGACCTCAAGGCACCGCTAGAGAAAAGACACCGTGGCACAGCAGAGGATGTCTTTGCTTCAAGACAGTTGAAGTTCTCAAGAACTAAGGGTGACGAAACATCTTCATCCCTTAATTAAAGAAGCTACCATCCAACCAGTGCAGCTGAGACAGACCTGTGCTTGTTTTGGTGAGGTCGCGAACCCACGACCGCTCCACGTAACGGCTCACACCCGTTTGGGTTTATAACCCTTCGCACTGTAAAGTTTAGGAGGGGCAGTCTGGAGCTCTTTTAAGAATAACAGCCAGGCACTTTAAGTGCTATCTTGAAAAGTGATCAGCAAAGACAAATCAGCTTAATGACACCAAATGCAGCCTAATGAGCGCAGGCTTGCTAACGGCCCCTAGCCCGGGTCAGTCTCGGGTCAGGTTGAAACACAGGGCGTCAACTTTAGACCTTCTTACCCTACCACAAGAACTACAGAGGGAGTGAATAAAAGGTGAAGTGGAAACAGTGCACGGATGGTTTAAAAGAAGAATGAAGGAAAACCAGAAAATCAGAGAGTGTCTTCTTTAGACGTTTTCTAGACCGTAAAAGGGCAAAGGTTGCTTGAAGAATACAAAAGGAGTTTTGACAGTTCAAAAAGGCTAAATAAATAAATTAATTATACACACACCCAAATATATTTATATACATTAAAATATATTAAAATTTGATAGTGTTTTGTTTAAATATATTAAAAAATAACGTTTAATCAAATCAAATATTATAACATACAGTATGAAAAATGGATGTTTATTTTGAGATATGCTAAAAATTACACTTAACATTGTCATTAAATTATTATATTATTTTTAAAAGATTAACTTTAAATCAATGGTAGATGTTGACCAAAAAAAAATCTATAATATTGGTCCACTTTACTAAATATTTTAATAATACTCTACTGATTCTACAAAAGCCAAGACATGGACACCAGTCTGCTAAGGTGCCATATGTTCAAAATACTACAAGAAAATATGGCAGGATGTGGTAAAAATTGTGGTAAGCTTTCTGCAATCCCATAATTCATCATGACAAAAGCAGGGCATTCAGTGAAATCGTAACCGTAAGCATTTTCGCGCTCCTGATAAGGAGGCCTCTCCTCCGTTGGAGAGAAAAGGGGAATTTGAGATTGTTAAGAGCGGGAGAGGAAAGAGGCGTCCATTTTGTTTTACAAGATCCTTTTTACTGCACCGTTTTATTCCCCTCTCTAGTTCTATTACACATCTGGAGAACAGGGAAGCCACCCCCTCCATCTCTGGTTCTCTCGCTCTCTACTGACGTCACCTTTTCGTTCGCTGGGCTGATTAATAGCACATGAGGGCTCAGTGGATGGAGATGGTGGGGGACTGGAGATGGATATGTAACTATTTTCCACCAGAAAGCCCACTTATCAGCTAGACTCTAAAGCCGACAACTTTTCTGCAGGTCTCAGTCCTAACAATTGTAGTTATGCAGAAGTATTATAGCGGAAATGCAAGTGGAAAACCAATCCATTACTCAGCTGTTCATGACTACTAGATGAGGATTTTTTTAATGTCTTCCCAAAAAGCTACAATATATGATATATAGAAAATATATATTCAATAAATTTCCATAATTTTTAAAAATGTATTAAGATTTCCTAAACATACTGAAAATAAAATAAATAAAATAATAAATTTAAATATTTTTTAAAAGCTTTAAGTTATACATAAGCTCCGATATCTCTACATTATAAAGCAAAATGACATTTTCGTTGAAAGCCTATAAAGATCTGCAGTTTGCAGCTCTAGTTTCTGCAGCGTGTGAAAGGGTCAGATGCACACAGGCAATAAAGGCCGCTTTGTCCCCAAGTGAGAATCACTCTCTCTACCTCAGCCATTATCACCAATTACAGTGTCTGTCCTCATTTTTGTGGGACGGCTCTTCTCTTCTCCTCCCCTCCCTTCGCGCACAGACCCATGCGCAGACACCTGCCTGAGGAAAAGCTTCTTCGCCACCGTGTCCTTATGCCCTTCATCACAAAAGAATATCAGGATTTCATGTTTCAAGAAAATTTTGAAAAGTGGAAAGAAAGAGATACAGAGTTCGGGGCGATTTTGGGGCGATTTTAGGGCGTGAGCTGAGGGAAAAAAACAATCTCAGCCTTGAGGTTCAGCCATTGTGGGCTAAAGATGCTCCCACATCCTGACATCCACTCTTAACTGATTTTAAGTTATTCAATATCTGTTTATAAATCAAACTATACTGATCTATACAGATAATGTTTTCATCTACAAACTTAAGCTTTTGTTTAGAAATAGTTTTTATATGTTTGAATGCCTTTTTTATACACTTTATAATTTGATTTATAAATTAATTATTGATCAAATATGTACATTTTAATGCATGTTAATATTATTAAACCATTATATTATTGATAAAAAAAAAATAAAAATCTCTGATGTTTCAATATCCTCGCTGAGATTTGCATGATGTTTGCAGTGGTTTCACTATAACAAATGCAGCAAGTCTAAATAAAAGGCTTAGTAAAAGCAAGAATAAACAAAGCATTAACTTTCTAAAGGGTTGTAAAATGCTTCATTTTACCTATAAAAATCATGACACCGAAATCTCAAAAAATGGTTCCTACCATCCATACCCAAAACTATACACTCAGCTTTACATAGTATGGTTATATGAAATCTCTTTCTCTCAAATCAATGATTATGGGTGTTCTGAATGGACAAGCACTCCATATTTTTTGTACCAACAGTATTCGCTGTAATTGTCTGAGGTCGCCTCAATCTCTTTGCCGGATCTTTAGATGCATGTAACAGCTGGCTAATGCTATTAGTTTAGGATATTAAGGTGGGGGGGATGAAATCATTACACGCTAGTCAGATAAGCCTGCGTAATGAAACACAAAAACATCCCTGCAGTCTGCAACGCAGGCCAGCTTGTTTAACCCATCAAACGCAGACCGAGCTGCCGAAACTAAATCTCGATTGTCATTTGTATGACTCATGAGAACAGAAATAAAACTTTGACGATAATGCTACCATGCTAAGCTGAGGTGAGCCTCAGGGGGCTGTGGTTGAACGTTAAGACGGACGCTCATTCAGTGCACGACAAGTGAGTGTTTTTATAGAGTATAGGTGGTTAAAGTGAATAGTGTGCACTTTGCGGTTGATAAGCCTTTCGTGCCAAGACGAGGTGCTGATTACCTGTTGTTGACGATAATCTGAAAAGCGGCTTTAGGGGGTTTATAGATGCGGAGAACCGGCTGCTGCCGCGACCTGGAGAAAGGTCTCTCTGACTGGAGGTGATATCACGGGTAGGCCACAACTGGGATGGATTAGATAGGAGGATTGATTAAACCTATTGATTATCTAATCCTACTCTGATTGTAATTTTAACTCTCGTCCGCTGAAATAACAAACTCCCACTACGTGATGATCATGGTGTTGTGGAAAGCCTGGGTACATCTTAATTTGCATACTATCCATCCTAAATATTATGCAAACAAGGATTGGTGTTCCCAAAGCAGAGTAGGTTAAAATAACTAGCTTATACTACAGGTCCCCAGATTGTGTGTTATTTGGAGTTTGTTTTCGAAGTGATATTACCCACAACCCTCTTACTGTGAAAGTGAAGTGGTTTGTGACCGTTCAACTTTTCTGTGGTTAAAAAAAATAGCAGGGAATGTGAAGCAGAAACTGCTACAGCAGTTTTAAATAAATTTTGACTTTAGCTAGATGCTAATGCATGAAATACAAACGGGTTGGTGATGTTAAGACTAAATTTGATGTTGTTGTTGTGCATCTTGTTCTGCTGAAAAAACAGCAGATCATTCAGCCTGGTCATAGCTGATCATAGCAGGCTGGTTTTAGAGGGGACTTGGCCACTTCTTTAGCTGGCCAACCAACTTAGCCTGATGAAATAACAACAACAAAAAAAAACAGCAAAAACCAGTCTAAGCAGGTTTAAGCTGGTCATTCAGCCTGGTCATAGCTGTTCAGCAGAATGGTTTTAGAGGGCTTTTGGATATTTCTTAAGCTGGTCAGGCTGGGAGACCAGCTGGCCAACCAGCTAAAACCAGCTTAGCCATGCTGGGAGACCAGCTTAAACCAACTAAAACCAGATAACTAGCTTGCTTGCTGAAAAAACCCCCCCCAAAAAACCCCAGCAAAAAACAGCCTAAGCAGGTTGGGTGCTTTTAGCTGGTCATTCAGCCTGGTCATAGCTGGTCAGCAGGCTTGCTTTAGAGGGGTTTTGGGCAATTATTTAGGTGGTCAGGCTGGGAGACCAGCTGGCTAACCAGCTACAACCAGCTTTGCCAGGTTGGGAGACCAGCTAAAATCAGCTACTTCCAGCTTAAACCAGCTAAAACCAGCCTAAGATGGTTGACTGGTTTTAGCTGGTCATCCAGCCTGGTTATAGCTAATCATCAGGCTGGTTTTAGTGGGGGTTTTGGCCACTTCTTTAGTTGGTCCGCCTGGGAGACCAGCTGGTCAACCGACTAAAACCAGCTACCTCCAGCTTAAACCAGCTAAAACCAGCCAACCAGCTTTCCTGATGAAAAAAATGGCTAAAACCAGCCTAAGTTGGTTCGTAAGTTTAGCTGTACATTCAGTCTGGTCATAGGTGGTCAGCAGGCTGGGCCACGTTTTTAGCTGGTCAGGCTGGGAGACCAGCTGGCCAACCAGCTAAAACCAGCTTAACTAGGCTGGGAGACCAGCTAAAACCAGTCAACAAACTTCCCTGCTGAAGCCTTAGATGGTTGGCTGGTTTTAGTTAGTCGTCCAGTCTGGTCATAGCTGGTCAGCAGGCTGGTTTTAGAGGGGTTTTGGCCACTTCCTTAGCTGGTCAAACTGGGAGACCAGCTGGCCAAACAGCTGAAACCAGCTTAGCCAGGCAGGGAGACCAGCTAAAACTGGCTACTTCCATCTTAAACCAGCTAAGACCAGCCAACCAGCTAAGACTGGTTTTAGCTGTTTTTTTTCAGCAGGTAAATTCCCTTTTCTTAAACAGTTAGTGCTTTCCTAAGATAGTAGGCTGAGCTGCTAGCTTGCTGACAAAAGGCAAGTGAAAACAGAAAAACTCTAATAAGATGTTGTGATATGTAATTTCCCTTATTAAAATTAACCATGCTTTTACAACAACAAAAAAAAAACATCAACCAAGGTAACCACAAAGTAACCGTGGTTTTGCTGCACTAGCCATAGTTTAACCATGGAATTTGTAGTAAAACTGTGGTTATACAAATACGAATCAATCTGCCAAAAAACATGGTTACTACACTTTTACTATAATAAAACCATGGTTTATTTTCATAAGAGTTAAACAACGCTGGCTCATTGGAAATGTGTACCTGTGGCAACACTGTTTACCATAGTAAGTCTTTATTAATCAGTAATCTTCCCTCGCGATCTTAATTTGTGTGAAAAGGAATAAACGTTTTTAGTGTTTTACTGCTACCAATGAGTCTAGGTTGAATTTAAAAGTACTTTCATGATTAAATACAACTATCATTTTCTATCATTCACTCAGGCACTGAAAAGAACAAAGTGGCTGCTTTAAAAATAGTGCCAGACTTCCTTAACTACCACTCCCACGACACGAGCAGCCACACAGGCACAAACATCACCACAGAGGCCAAAGGTGCTTTGCTAGCAGAGCGATAAGCTAAGACTAGCGGCGAGGGCCTCTTTCTGTAGCTGAGGAAAACAGTTTTGGCCCTATCTCAATGACCACAGAGGCCTCTCCTCTGCCCCCCCCAGCCCTCCATCTCTCATGTCATCCTCTTCTCAGAAGAGATCTCTCGCTAGCTGATACGGCGAACGATGCAGGCTAATGTCACGCTGGTGAAGGTACTTGGAAGCGGTGAAATGAGTCCTGCCTTTTCAAAACTGGCATGAGCAAAGGAACAAGGGCTATCTTCTGGCACAGAAACAGAGACTAAAAGGCTAAAAGAGCGAGACAGAGAAAAAAAAATGAGAGAGAGACAAAGAATGGAGGGATTAAAAGAAAGAGGGTTGAGTAATTGGGAGTGACAAGCCTGTGGTGGTGTGTCAGGCTTTCAAACAACAGGCTTGAGTGAGTAATATATGGAAAGAAATGAGAGAGAAAAAGAGACAAAAGAAAGGGGGTTGAGCTTTACTTTTCAAACCTTCGATGTTCAGTAAAAAAAGGGGGAAAACATCTTCTGAGGCTGCCGAGAGAGAGCAGCGTTTTAGAGGTGACCTGTGATCAAAGCCACCAGTGCTTCGCAGATCCCTCCTGTTGGGAATAACCTACCTCTCTCTTTCGCTCCTCCTCGGATCCAGTGTAATCTCACCACATCTGCCCATTAATATCACAGATTATATCAGTCTGTAGAAGGTCTTGGATCTGCCCTCTACGGGGCCATTCTTACCGGGCCAGTCACCGGGGGGAGAGAAGAGTAAACGCAGCCGTGCGTAAAATCATTACGCTAAACTAGGCACGGTTACTCTGCATGGCACTGCAGAGCCTGTCAGGCGCACTGTAATGCAGTCTGATCCATAGTAGGGCGAGAGAGAGTTCGCCACACTTAGCTGAATCAGGTCACACACTAGCAAGCACACAGATGCAGACTCAAAACCCCACCTACGCAAAGACACACACATACGTTAATTGATGACACTTTCACTCTTAAACACTAACTAACCCTAAAAAAAATCTGAATATTCAAATTCCTCAAATCCTTGGAGAATGCTTTTTTTGCTTCTTATTCTAAAAATATGATACCATAAATGTGATGGCTGACGAATTTCGAAAAAAGAAAGAAAGAAATATTGGTTAATCTCTGTGGGTAATATAATAATAATAATAATAATAATAATAATAATATAACAAATTATAATAATGAAACATATAAAAGACAAATAAAAACGTAATTTATTTTAATTAATTAATTAATCAATTGTTGATTTATTTTGCTTCTTATTTTAAAAATATGATGCCATTAATATGATAACTGAATAAAAGACAAATTAAAAGAAAGAAAGAAAGAAAGAAAAATAAATATTGGAAATATTGGTGAATAATAAAAAAAATATAAAAAGACATTTAAATTTTATTTTATTTTACTTTATCCATTTCTTTAGAAAGAAAGAAAGAAAGTAAGAAAGAAAAAAAGAAAGAAAGAAAGAAACATATTGGAAATATTTTTGTATCTGTGTGTAATCTAATAACGATAAATATAAAAGGCAAATACAATTTATTTTATTTTGTTTTATTAATTAATTAATTTATGTTGCTTCTTATTCTAAAAATATGTTGCCATAAATATGATGACTGAATAAAAGACAAAACTTAAAAAAAAAAAAATAAAAAAAAAGAAAGAAAGAAAGAAAGAAAGAAAGAAAGAAATATTGGAAATCTCTGTATTTTATTTTATTAATGAATTAATTTTTCTTTCTTTCTTTCTATCTTTCTTTCTTTCTTTCTTTCTTTCTTTCTTTCTTTCTTTCGCTTCTAAAAATATCATGCCATGAATATGATATCTGAACAAAAGACAATAAAAAAAAGAAAAATGAAAGAAAGAAATAAAGAAAGATAGAAAGAAAGAAAGAAAGAAAGAAAGAAAGAAAGAAAGAAAAATAAATGTTGGTGAATCTCTGATGGTAATATAATAATAACAAATTAGAAATTATAATAATAAAAAATATAAAATAAAAAAATAAATAAAATAATAAAATAAAAAATAAATATATATTTTTAATTATATTAATTAATCAGTTAGTTTATTTATTTAACTTATTCTAAAAATATGATGCCATAAATATGATGACTGAATAAATGAAACAAACAAACAAACAAACAAACAAACTTTAAATCTCTGTTGGTAAAATAATTATAATATAAATTAAATAAATAAATAAGTAAAATAAGACTAATTTATGACTTTTATTACTTAGCCAGCTAGCTCAGATAACCTGATAAAATGCTAATACCCTGCAGCATACTGCACCCTGATCTTTGGTCTGGCTCCACTGCTTCACTTCTGTAATTAAAGAACTTGGACGCTATGAAATCTCACTCCAGCATGATGGACAGTTGACCCACGCCATCAGGATTGGCTTTCACGGAACGAGCGGCTAGCCGTCTTGAGTGTGAGAGACCGTTACACACATGCGGTTTACATGTCTGCATGGCTGCACGGTAGAGCTGTAATGTTACCTTACAGGGTTACACATACCTACGTAACCCCATGCTGTAATGGCTAGTGTCATTTTTAGCTCTGGCCAGAGTAGTAAAGGGTCAAAGGGTCCAAATTTAAATATACATTTAAAGAAGTGACCCGATCTCAGTGATTGGGAAAATACTAATTTCCTGTCAAATGGATGCAGCGTGAAAACAATGAGTTGGGCAACCCCCCTCAGTAATGCAATTATTCCCAACATGCGCACACCAGCAAAGCTCCATTTACCACTGCATGTCTGCAGGCGGGCTGGAGTGTGTGTGAGCGTGTGTTTCCAGCCCACCAGCCAGGAAGCAGTCAGTGGAACTCTTATTCAACACAGGAAGTGCAGATTTGCTTAGCAACCACATTAACTCTCCTGTCACTGAGGTATTTGGAATTATACCTATTTAGTGACAGCCAAGCGTGCACAGGCAGGCACACACACAGACGTGCGTTTTCCTGATATTTGAACTCACGGAGGAAATACCACTCCTGAGACGCTCAGCAGGAAAAGGTCTGAGCGCTGCTGTGCACAAACCTGGTACTTTCCCTTCAGAAAATTCCTCTATGTGCCATTCAGGACGGTATTTGTATTTACATACACACAGGCGGCCAATCAAATCCCGAAGTCGCTCGCCCATGAGAACGTCGCTTTGTGGCTCCCACGGCCAATCTATGGGGTCTTTGACTGCGATCGACTGATAGCTTGACTCTGATAGATTGTTTCTATCACGGGCCGGAGGAGATTAACGAGAGAGAGACAGGAAGTCGAGCCAGTTCCACTCAACAGAAGCTGAAGAGGCCGGCCGATATGTTATCGAAAACTAAATAAACATTTATCAGCGTGCATGCTCTGCTCGGCCCAATCACTTCCCCGTCTCCGCGTCTGGGGCCCCAACTCAGGTTTCAAAGTTCAGCCGCACAATTTACTCGCCAAACAAATCCTGAACTCGGTTGCTATTAAATACGAGGGCCGCGATCGTCCTCGGTCAACGTGCCGTCAATCACCCACAATGAGCCGGTGCGCGGTGGGGTTTGGTCGCTATCGTTTGTCGGTTTTCACACAATGATTTCACAAGAGCGATCACCTTTGGCTGAGAGGACCGCTTGTTTACACAAGCGTCAATGTGAAATTAAACACTTTTCATGCGGGCTTTTTCTTCGCCGGAGCTTTTGAAACGAGAACTGAGAAACTGAAAAACACAAGTGCACGCCTTTTGCTGAATGAGTTTGCTTTACAATCTGCTCTTTTGATTCCTTTCAAGTTGGTTAACAGTGTCGAAATGTTCCAACAACTGGCTCCTGAGCAAATTCAACAGTTCCTGCTTGGTGAGGGCTTTTGTAGATGTCGAATTGTTGCGCTTGTTGGTGCTGCTGATGTTGTTTGGCAGCCCTTGTCTTTGGGAGAGGACAGTACAAAGGAGCTTTGATTGGAGTGTGTGTTTGTTCGAGTTGTGCTGACATCTGTGTGTGTGTGTGTGTTTGTGTATGTGTGCGCCCATGAGTCTCAGAGTGGTGTTGGCCTCGCTGAACGCTCAGCAGGTTGACTAGAACATGCTGGCTCTTTCCCTCGAAGCCGCCAGCATTCTGTTCCAAATGAGTTCAGCTCGGGGAGAGCCTTCGCTCTGGGGCACAATCACAAGGCTTACTGTTACAGGCATAAAAGAGGGGCGAGGGGGATGGGACCTGTGAATGGGGACAGGAGAGATCCATCCGGAATGAGAATTAGGGAATGAGAGGCAAAGAGGAAGTGAGCGATGATATTTTGTAACTTTTAATATCACCGCACTTGTTCTGACGTTTTGCTTCAGAAGGTAGTTTAAGACTGCGAAAAACAAAATTTAAGAATTAACTCTTGAATTCACAAGTGTGAATTTGATTTGAACTGTCCACAAGAATTAGAATTAGACTCAACTGTAATTCATAGACATTCATTTCTTATATTCTGGTCCATACAAATTAATTTATTAAATATCTACCCACCTATGTACCCATCAATGGACCCATCTGCCTACCTACCTACATATCTATCCATCTACCAAACTACCTACCCACTTCTCTATCTAGCAACCTGCCATCGACCAGTCTGTTTACCCACCTATCAACCTATCCACCTACTCACCAACCAAACTATCTATGTACCTACCCCTCTATCTACCCACCTATTTTTAAATATCTACCCATCTATAGACCCATCTGCCTACCTACCTAAATATCTACCCATTTTTCTATCCACCTACCAAACTACCTACCTATCTATGCTTCCACTTACCTACCAAACTACCTGCCCACTTATCTATCTACCCAGTACCCACCCATCCATTTACACATCTGCCAACCTATCTATCTACCCACCAACCAAACTACCTATACATCTGTTGATCTACCCACCTAACTGTTTATATACATACCCCTCTATCTACCCACCTACCTTTAAATGTCTACCCATCTATGTTCCCATTAATGGACGCATCTATCCACCTAACAAACTACTTACCCACCTGCCCACCTATCTATCTACAGACCTACCCACCCATCTTTTCTACTTACCTACCAAACTACTTGCCCACCTATCTATCTACCAACCTACCTACCTACCCATCCATTTACCAACCTACCAACCAATCTTCCCACCAACCAAACTTCCTATCCACCTGTTGATCTACCCACCTAACTACCTATCCACCTGGCCCTCTATCTACCCACCTAATTTTAAATATCTACCCGTCTATACACCATCAACGGACCCATCTTCCTATCTACCGATCTTTCTACTTACCTACCAAACTACCTGCCCACCTATCTATCTACCGACCTACCTACCTACCAAGCTATCGATCCAACCACCAACCAAACTACCTATCCATCTGTCTATCTGCCCACCTACCTATCTACCCCTCTATCTACCCACCTACCTTTAAATATCTACCCGTCTATAGCCTCATCTTTCTACTTACCTACCAAACTACCTACCCACCTATCCATTTACCCATCAGCCAAACTACCTATCCACCTGTCTATCTACCCCCCAACCAAACTACCTATCCACATGTCTACCTACGCCTCTGTCTTCCTACCTACCAACCAACCTATCTCGCTACCTACCCACCCATTCATCTACACACCTACTAACCTAACGTATTAACATATCAATTTATATACCCTTCTATCAACATATCTATCTACTGGTTTGTGATGCCTATAAATCTTTAAACCTTAAGGATTTTTTTTTCAAAGCTTTATAACAATACTTTGTGCAAGTACAGCCCAGCAGTAAAATGTTATACCACTGGAAATGTCACATTGCTGTAAAATCCACTGGCTTGAGCCCGTGCCAAATTAGCCTGCAATGACAACATTCAAGATCCCTGTTTCAGGTCACTGTGTAGTTCATCTAGAGCAGGTCTGACAAACTGAATAGACCTTAGGTAAATGGAGAGCCCCAGGAAGTGGAAGAACTGGCTGAGGCCCAGCGAGAGCGACTACACCCAGGCAGAGGAGTGATCTAGGCCTCCTCAGGAGACAGTTTGAGCAGCAGAAAAGAGACGGGTCCGATTTCATCCGATAAGCAGGCAGAGCTGGAATAAGGTCCCTGCACAGGGGACGTAGAGAATGTGTGTTCTTTTGTCATTGCTGCCAAAAACTACACACTCAAGAATAGAACCTGCTGGCTTAGAGCCTCTTTTTTTTACATTCCTTCTACCTGTCTTTTAGACTCATGATTATCTATCTATCTATCTATATATTTTAGTTACATGAATTTGTCTGAAGTTAATCCACTTTGATTCTACTTTCTTACATTGAAATTCGTATTGCAGTTCTGCATCTTTTTAAAAATTACTGAATTAAAATTCAGGAAACAAACTGGAATTTACAACATCCTCAATTCATTTATGAATGGCGCACAACCCAATATGGAACAAAAAGTACAAGTTGTGGAAAAGTCATTTTCTAAGTTGCAGAATGTGGCGGCTTTGTGGCTGTTATTCAGAAAAACACTGAGCTGTAGCCTATTATTGTGGGCAAGTGAGACAGAAGTCTGTGTCATTGGAGAGCTGTTGTGTCTTTAAGGAAGGACAGAGGTTGAGCTGTTTTGTCTCTGTGTCTGAGGGGAGGTAAGAATACACGCTCACACACACACACTGTCAAAATGCCTTCACATACGATGTCTAAGGAGACGGCATCAAATTCAGGAAGCCCAGTGTAACATCAGAATGTGCTTCCTGCAGCAATCAATAGATCTCAGGGCCATACTCCCCCACACATGCACAGACTTTAACAAGGGCGTGAGCGGATAAACAAATTGCCCTTGCACTTTAATCAGACTTCGAGGGAAACAACAAGCCTTTTGCAAAATTTATGTAATCGTTGCTTGAAGAACAGCTTCGCTATTTCGCTCTAGTTTTGCTTTAAAAGCCACTCTGCAATCGACCGAACCACTTACGCCAAGCCCAAGCCAAATTGCAGTCAAACTGAAATATTACCAGCTCTAAAAGACACCTCATCTATACATCTTTGATAGCCATCATATTCACGGTCATTAGAAATATAAAGTGTTTAAATATGCTCGTATGTTGAATATGAATATGTTTGAAGTGTTGGCCAGGTCCGTGTGAAATCATTCAGGAGATCCATTGAGTCAAAGATCGATGAAGCTCCTTGCGGCCGAAGAGAGGCAGCGTGAAGTTGATGCTAATTGAGACAGAAGTGAATTGATAAGGCCTGGGCTGCATAATAAGCTCGCTTGAAGCTAACACAGGCTAATGTGTCCATTAGCGTCCGTGAAGAGATGGATGGAGCAATGGATGGTGATATGGAAAGAGGAACGAGCAAGATGGATGAGACCAGGAGACACCATTTACCATATCCAACAGTTCTGGACAGATTTGTATAGAATAAAAATTTTTAAGAGAGCAATTTTTAAGCTCGAAGGACAAGTTGTATTAAGAAAGTGAATTCATTTTGAATTGAGGTAGCAAACAGGAATGTTGAAATTCAAAGGAAGTAACTTTGATATATTCCATTCAAATTTGAATTCAACTCATTAACTGATTTCAAATCAGAAAAAACATACCGGCTCTACAACAGAGTGAGAACATACAGTTTAAAGACAACGCAAACCTAAACAAGGTTGACATTTTCTTTAAACTAAAGCTCTTTGAGGCCCAAAAATGTGTTTGTCGGGTTCATTCTATGCAAATAATTCCAATTAATTCAGTGCGAGTGCAAATTAATAGTATATCGTTTTCACCTCACTACTTAAAAGCACAATGTTTTTGGCCCAGAGCTGCGGAAAACAGCGACAACCTTGACCTACAGATAGGACGCATTGTTAGAAGCCAAGGTAAAGAGATAATTAAACAGACTGATAGGCCTAATAGTGAGATAAAGGTCAAAGTGAAGAGAGGAAGAGAGAGAGGGGGACGATACATCAGACCAGTACTACAAAAGTCTGCACAGTGCAAATGTAAATAGCAGTAACCTGTAATTAGATCCCTTTACGGGTGCGATTTATGTCAGACGTTGTACTGCATCCAGACATCCTTATGGAGAGCAAACAATGAAGTATTGTCAGATATAGGATGCCCCTTTAAAACCGGGCGGGCTAGTTGGAGGGTACAATTATCTTCAATTTCCTCTTGGAAAAAAAGAGCGGACAGAGATTGTGTTCGGCTTTCTCTCCGATTCCATGTCTGTGTGTGCTCGTGTTTGCATGTGAGCGTGTGTGACAGTCCTTTTCAGTGCGAGATTACATGCGTGGGCAGGCGAGGAGTGGTTTCAGACAGTAAATCAATGGATTCCACTGTAGTGGTGGTGTAGAGCGTCTACAGGTTAGCGCCGAGCGCAGGGGGAGCCGTGCGGCTTTAACCTGAGCCTGTACCTCCCGTCACAGGCACACACACACATACACACAGCTCTGGTTTCACACACATTGTTTTATTTAGCATGTCCGCTGTCAGCTCATTTGGAGGAGTGGTACCGGGTCGGAATAGTATTAACAGCGAGGGATCTATGACCTACGATCGCTAACCTGAGGCACCACACTAGCCCGGATGCTAATGGTATTAAATGCCATTGTTTCCAACACTTTTAATTCACCTGGAGTAAGCCGAGAATGCACACACATTCGCATACACAAATACACCCATAAACCTCATGGCCTTTCTAAACTTCTTCTGATTGGTTAGGAGGTATGGCCAGACTTGCATTCGTTCAATCTCTTCTCAAGGATTCATCCACTAAAGTCTAATGTGACTCTAGATATTCAATGAGAAGAAATTATAAAGCCAAGCCAAACTTGATTTTGCTAAAACAATGCCTAAATAGCTATTTTGATGAAACATATCATTCTTTAAATGCATATTATTCAAGATATGTGACCCTGGACCACAAAACCAGTCTTAAGTAGCACGGGTAAATTTGTAGCAATAGCCAAAAATACATTGTATGGGTCAAAATTATTGATTTTTCTTTTATGCCAAAAAACATTAGGATATTAAGTAAAGATCATGTTCCATAAAGATACTTTGTAAATTCCCTACCGTAAATATATCAAAACTTAATTTTTGATTAGCAATATGCATTGCTAAAAACTTTTTTTCAGTATTCTGATTTTTTTTGCACCCTCAGATTCAGATTTTCAAATAGTTATATCTTGGCCAAACCATATATCAATGGAAAGCTTATTTATACAGCTTTTAGATGATGTCTAAATCTTAATTTCAAAAAAATTACCCTTATGACTGGTTTTGTGGTCCAGGGTCACAACTGAGTTGCTTGCAATAATGAAACTAAATACGATCAAATTTAATATCATGTTAACCTAAAAGTCTGTGAACTGAAATAAGCAGCAAAATTCTGTCAAATTAACCTCCAAATTAAAACCTGATGTGGTGGACTAACAAAGTTGCATTAAAAAACGGAACAATTAAATTTAAATAACACATTTGCTGAAAACACCTTATTAGTTTATTTTAAAAAATCTGAAATAAGCAACAGACCTTGCTCCTGCACCTTAACGTGATCTTACCCCAGAATTATTTCACAATGCAGAAAAATGTAATTCCGTTAGAACTCTGATTGATCCTGCACCCCACCATCATCTGTCTCGTAAATCAATTTAAATAATTATGAATTCGAAAATGAAAAGTAATTTGCTAACCACAATGTGAAATGATTTGAAAACCGCAACATGATTCATGTGGGCCACCAACTAGCGTGCCATTGTTAGCGTTTGACAGCAGAGGCTTCGGCAAGGGAAAGCATGGGGGAAGGGTGCTGTTGAACGGAGACAGACATTCTTTTGTTACCTGTTCAGCAAAACCAAAATAGCCCGCGGGCTTTAAGGCTGGAACTGATACACCGCGTCCCTTAATCAAAGAACAAAATGACAAGCTTTCTGTGTCACGCCTAGCGCTGCCTCTCCACTACAGCCGCAGGCCTTTAACTGGCAGCCATCTTTAGCAACAGCAAACCAGGAAGCGATAAAGTGATTATATTGTTGTGTCTGGTGAAATGGCAAAGAACTCTGTTTTTCAAACAAAAAAGACTGTAAAATCTGTTCAGAGTAACGAAAAGAAATAAGTGTTAGCATTAGCCTGAGTACTGAACTACACTAGACATTCTCCTGACAGCACACATCGACGAGACACCAGTATGAAGTAATTTTTCAAGCAAAAACATTCCTGTGCAGATGTTATGTGAATGTTTACACAACATTTGTGATTCAAACTGCTGCTCTTTTTATGTTTTTAGGTAAACATGACGCTTAAAACTGTGTGCAATGCTGTCTAGATGAATCATTTCGCAGACATCTTGCCAACGTATGTAGGTTCTGTACGTTGCGTTGCTACATGATACATCTTAACGCATCAAACTATTTGTATTTCTAGCTTTGTGGTTTGTTCACACCAAGAATTGTAACTATAAGTGGACTTCCTTTCAATTAGATCGATTATTAAAACTTCATATTTAACATTACAATTATCGCCCTTAATGTGAACGGCCATTTAGTCTGGAAAGAAAAAGGAAGCATGGCTTGTGAAGACCACAACCAAGACAATAGTCTCAGGCCTGGGCTTTGTCTCTTCCTGAGCCCCAGCAGATCCTTTTTAAATGTTTGAAGGACAAAAGGAGACCAGTCGAACCTCAGGATGAGAGGTGGGACCTTTGGCGTGCTCTTCATCACCCCAAACACAAAACCCACTCTCGTGACCACGAGTGTCCCTCGACATTCTGCGTCCTCCCTTTATTTAACATTCACCACAGCACACTCACGCATGGACAAAATGAGACAAAAAGACTCCTGGCGAAATGCAAACACGCAGGAGACATCAATGGCAGAGCCGTGCTGTGTTTCAGACCGCAGCGGTGTGGTTGTTCATTTAGACGGGGTGTGAGCGCAGGCCTTTGTATGGTTAGACTGACTAACACACAAGCACACACTCGCCCTCTGCCCCAGTTGTGTGGCCTGTAATCTTGTCATTCTTGGCCTGTGGCCTGTAAAAGGTCAACTTTGAAACACGATTACTGTGTGTTCTGCGGTCAGGGTTTCACCTGAGTGATGTCATGCTGGAAGCTACACTACTGCTAACTTAGATACTACTCACCTTAGTAAACCAAAGCACAACTCCTGACACGTTTCTACCAAAAACAGTTATGGGTGTGAAAAATTAGCTATACCACACAAGGTTGTCCAAACAGGAATAACTCAGTCTAAAAAGAGTGAAGTGGGATGGTGTAAAACTCCAGAATGTTGTGAAACAACTGCAAAAGAAGGCTGCCGATGTCCAACATTTTTGATACGTTTCTACTAGAAACACTTGCAGAACCACTGCATCTTTTAAAATCATGATCCAACCAAACATGCTTAATATAGCATGAGCGTTTTTTATGTAAATTAGACTGTATAATTTCAAATCTTTAAGCAAAAACAGAATGGTCCGACTTTATCTTTGTGAAATTATGCTGTGAAATGAGAATGAAAATTCACTCTCTGACAGCAGGTGGCGCTTATGGAAAAGCAGTGATATGGCGTTTCCTTGATTACTGATGTAAACAAAGCAGCGCTGCATTTGAAAACTATATTAATATTCATTATACGAAGGTAAGAGGAAAAGAAAATACCATCTAAACTTTTCTGAAGACAGTCAGTTTCTCTCAGAGATACATTTATATGAACTCCCAATTCAGTATGTAGGATTTTCTTCCAATATTTCGTTCTGCCTAATACAGTATTTTCTCCTCTTTGCGTTCGTCTTTAACGTCTCTGCCTTCTGTTAACAGCAGTTTATAGTTGGTCTATTTGCCTAGTTAAATAATTATTTGTGTGTTATTAATAGTTATATAACCATTAGTCAGAAGTCCATGCAGTAAACAGGGATTTCCTCTTAATTCACGACGATGTCTACGTTGTTTAGCCACTTGTACCAGTATGCCGTTTTTTTTTTTTTTTTTTAATTAATTCAAACCGGTTTGCCGTTTTAACCTGTATATAGCTCAGCACTAGTTTCTACCAAAGAAAAGGTGTTTTTAAGTCTGAAAAATTACATTAAAAACTTAAGTGAAACTCCAAATATTGCATATGTGTGAATTGACTGTTATGAGTTTAATTTGTTATCACTTCTGATTCATGATTACATAAAGATGCTTCAATATATCCTTTTAAAATTGTGCCATGTTTTTGTGGGCAGGTTATGTAGGCTAGTGAATCACGTCATTATTCTGCTCTCAAGTCAATGGAAACACTGGCTCCGGGCAGCATCGCCATTTAGAAGAAAACGAGTATGTGTGAATGTGTGGAAGTTCTGATTCAGTGATGAAGCATTTGGTGGGTGTCAGACAGATGGAGTTATGAGTGAGTAAATGTATTTACCTCTTTACGCACATTGACGCCGAATTGTACGATTAATATCATCCATACCCTGCTGCCGGTTTGGAACAGACATCAGAACAGCAGTCACGATAGCAAACCCATCATCTGTCTCTCTCCCTCTCTCTCTCCTCTGTAGACGTAGCCAAGAGCCCAGACAGCAGCGTTTTTATGCTACCCTGCGATTCCATTCTCAGCAAACATAACTAGAGGATTTGAGCAGCATTTTTTTCTAGCCGTGTACTGTAATAGTATGTCTGTCTACTCATTTCAATGTCAAATTACACATTATAAATTAGGCTCCTTCTGTGCGGGACACACTTCAAAGATCGGTAGTTATATAAGTCTGACTAACCAAACCAAATTATGGTGCATCTCAAACCAGTGCCACTTGGTCCAGACGAGCGCTTCATTTAGAACGGGGTGAGGAAGGATGTCGTGTGTCTATTTCTTTCTTTCAGATGCTGAGTCTACGTGCCTGTAAAAAGTCTTTAGGAACTTGCGTGGTACACATGCATATGTTAAATGAAAGAGAGTCAAATTAAACAATGAATATAACATTCAAAGGAAAATTCTATACGCACTAATGTTGTATACTTACAATTGTATTTACAAATATACTTTAAAATACTCTAAAATTTGTAATGGTTTTGAAAGAAGTCTTCTATGCTCACAAAGTCTGCATTTATTTGATCAAAAAATCTAGTATAAAAAGTAATTAGAAGTTTAAGGACGTAGCGCTGAAACCCTATGATCTCCACGTAAAACTGAACGTGCAGACCAAACCGTAAGTCGTAGAGACTTGAAACTTAGAGGGATGGTAGTATTCACACCACCTACCACATGACCAAGGCTCACCCCAATTGGCCTGACGGGGGTGCTACAGCGATCAAAAGTCTGAAATCGTTCATAACTCCTGCTAAGCGTCGCAGGCTCAAGTGTCTTACGTCGTTGGAATGCCGACAAACCTATTTTTGCAGAAAGATTCTCTGGAGAGTGAATATCAATAATTATCAAAAAAAAAGTTGAACTTTCAACTCGCTGTCGCAAAGGGACGCCAAAACTTTCAAAAGGGGCAGGGCCACTTTTAGTAAAATGCCTATAACTCCTGAACGGAATGAGATATCTTCAACAAACTTTTTTCATTTTCGCATATATGCGCAATATCCGTGTCATGTGCGATAGAACTCCTCATTCTGGACAACTTTGCCTCTAGAACCACTGCTGTCAAAGTTTGTTAAATAATTGAAGGAAGGTTTAAAAGTACTAAAACGTGTCATAATGAACAAATAATTACAATATAATAAAATTAGGTTTTACTTTTTTTATACAAAATATTTCACGCAATATACATCACTCAGATGTAGGTTCTTCATAAACATCTACCATACATTGCGAACTTTCCCTCAAGCTGTTGCATGCAGATTTATAGGTAGTTGCTAAAAGGGCAGTGTGACTCCAAAAATATCTTATTTTCTTCATAGTCATTCAGTTTGAGGAAGTGTCGCTGTCTCTCAATATGCGTGTGCATGTCACGCTGCCCCTGTCAGACCGCCATCTGTCCGATGGGAGCTGAATGGAGGCATCCGATTGGTCAGTGTGTCTGAATAGAGAGGGGTTTGATGGGAAGGGTCATGTGTCGGACTGCTCTTAGACACACAAACACACACTGCCAGCTAAAGGCTGACTCACCCCGTCACACAAAGACAATAGGGCTCAGCTGACATAGCAGAAAATCCCCAGGCACACCAAAAAACCTATTTTGCTTTGCGTTCTTCAATCACAGCAGCGAGAACTGTTCTGTGAATTTCAGACAGAAAGGATGCATAATGTGAAGCCCTGAGAAAAGAAGTGGCCAATCAGAATCAAGTATTCCAGAGAGCAGTGTAATATAACTAGACATATGTGACCCTGGACCACATACGTGTCATAAGTGTCAATTTTTTGAAATTGAGATATACATCATCTGAAAGTTGAATATTTGGCAGAGAGACAGCTGTATCTGCACTGTATTAAGGGTGCAAAAAAAAAAGAAAAATGAAGTTCTTAGCAATGCATATTACTAATCAAAAATTAAGTTTAGATATATTTATGGTAGGAAATTTACAAAGTCCCTTTATGAAACATGATCTTTACCTAATGATTTTTGGCATAAAAGAAAAAAATGATAATTTTGACCCATGCGATGTATTTTTGGCTTTTGCTACAAACATACGTGTGCTAAGACATATACAACTGGAAATCCTACACAAATCGTGCAAAAAGTGGATCCACAAGGTTAAAATACAGAAAATAATTAGATAAAAAAATGGCAGATCTTTATACTATAGTACAAAAAGAAACTAAAACAGAAGGTGATTTAGTTCAGTGATGAATCTTTCAAAGCTAAACTCATCCAGGAAAAAGTGTTTTGGTCTATTCGTGCTTAACTGTCATTAATAATACATATCTACAGCTCCATGAATGAGTGAATGCACAAAAGTAGGAATGAATGAGGTTACATTTATTTATTTAAAACAGAGCGCATGACGCAGAAATAAACCGCCAGACAGAACATTGGATCCGGTTCCTTTTCTTTCCTACTTGTTTAGTTAATTCATTCACTGACTTGGACTTGTTATTCTGGTGCGACTTGGACACGGGAGCCGATCCTGACAGTCTGCCTGACATTAAACGTTCACAATGTCTTCCAATAAATCAAACATTTACCTCACACCTTACGTATTAGCACATCCAGACAATCGAAGTAACCGAGGAAACCCCCGAAACGCATTTATTTTCCCACCCCTCCTCCCTGTTAATGCCAGACACAGAAAAAGCTCCCTCCTCCATCCCACACTCATCTGTCTGCCAGCCCCCCATCGCATCCTCCTCCACCTCCCCCAGCCGCCCCTATCAGGC
>JAHKKF010472056.1:0-12082 GCA_019740295.1 Labeo calbasu
TGTTTTACCTTTTTTGTTAAGGGTGTTTGATCTTCTTTGCATGTTCACTTTGCAAAGACTGGGTCAGTACTTCTGCAGCAATGTAGGATGATTTTGAACTGATTTTTGAAGTTGAGAAAGCAAATACGATTGGAGTTTTTGACGTACCCTAAGTGTCTTGAACACAGAGTTCAGGAAGAGAAAGGCAAGACGTGCGTTTGAGATCAAAAAGCATTTAAATTGTATTTTTTTTTAATGAAAATAACTGATCGTATCGCTAGATAAGACCCTTCTTCCTTGGTTGGGATCGATTACAACCGCATTTGGGATCGTTTGAAGCCGCATTTAAACTGCATTTTGGAAGTTCAAAATCGGGGCAACATATCAGTCCATTATATGGAGAAAAATGCAGAAATGTTTTCCTCAAAAACATAATTTCTTTATGACTGACGAAAAAAAGACATAAACATCTTGGATGACAGGGGGGTGAGTACATTATATGTATAATCTTTGTTTTGGAAGTGGACTTCTCCTTTAAGTGATAATGCTATTGTTTGGTACAAATGTGCTGTGACACAGTAATAATAAACTTTATTTGTAATGCACATTTATTGTACTCAATACACTACACATCCTTATGCATAATGCTAAATAAATATATTAAATTAAGTAAAATAAAAGCAGCCTACACTAAAAATGTTCGATTAAAAACAGCCCAGCACTGGGTAAAATACGGACAAACTCAGCAACTGGGTTGTTTTGACCCAGTTAGTTGGATTAAATGTTTAACCTAATCTTCTAGGTAGTTTTATTTAACTCAACTATTGTTTAAAAATTACTATGTGGCTGGCCTAAAATGAAATGACACTAGAGGCATCAGCAAAAATCAAAAGGTGAACATTTGTAACAGGCAATTAAAAAAATATTTTTATTGAAAGAAACCTCTTTTGGGTTCATTTTAAACAAGAAATATAGTCCATTTTAAGCAATAGTTGAGTTAAATAAAATAACACAGAAGGTTGGATTAAACATTTAATCCAGTCGCTGGGTCAAAACAACTCAGTCACTGGGTTTGTCCATATTTCACCCATTGCTGGGTTGTTTTTAACTCTGCATTTTTTTTTTTTAGATTGAAAATAACAGTAATAATAGAGAAACAATAACAACAACAATTAAAAAGAGTGAGTTACATATACAAGTAAACCCTATGAAACTGGGGAGACTGAAGATTTTTGTTTTGTTTTGTTTTGTTTTGTAGATAATACAGTATGTGGTCTGATGCCAGTGGAACTGACACAGACCAGTTGTCATGCTGTTTGGCAGCAATTAGAAATCACATGTGGCAGATGTACACTATATAATAAACTGATTCTATGGAGCAACAGTTGGCCAACTAGCTGTGGAACAGCCAGGGTACAGCTGTCGTCATTGATCTGAATTCTGCAGAGCAAGAAATTGAGCTCACTTTTGATGTTATAACCATCTGGTAGCTGGAGTATTGATTGAATTTTGTAAGATGTTTGTGCATTCATGGTTAAATAGTCAGCACATTTTATTGGTGATACATTGAAAGTAATCAGGAATCATTCAGGAAGCAATTCTTTGATGTCAAAATAAATGATCCAGTCGAAAGGAAGCCATTTCTGTAAGTATTTTGTGGTCCACTAATGCATTTTCCGTCCTTCCTTTTTTTTTTTTATTTTGTTTTCTATTTGAAAACGCTTAACATGCAAGTTAGCGTGTTGTGTTCATATTCTATACACATCTTCTAGCCTGTATGTAATATATACCGTAGTTGACTTAAATATCTTGATGTAATCAATTTCCACAATAGATTTGGGTTGATTTTTGAGTTTGACTGTGTACTAGAACACACGTCCAATTTTAGGCTCAACACTGTGATTCCTATTATGGTGTTGGTGTAGTTTTTAGTCTGAGTCTAGCAAAATACTGAATTTTTGTTGGTTTACAGTTTGTTAAATGCAACTGTAGACAGTTTACCGACAGCCATGAAGAGAGCAGTAGGAATGCCAACGAGGCTGAGACCCTGTCATACGTCCCATCAGACGCGGAAGTGTGTGGGTAAAGACCTACACTCAACTTGAGTTTCAATCTCTGGAACCCCACCCTCACTGATATATAAGCGTTAAAGCAAAATGACCCCCATCCATAACTGGTGGACGACTTATGGACATTTCCTCTCATGTGACTCAAACATGGGGACCCAAAAACTTCAAACTCTGGTCAGCGGCAGGTCTCAAAGCCCCCACCTGAACCCAGAGTCCCGAGGTCCGAGCACTGCCCTTTCGAGATGATGAACTCCGAAAGCTCATATTTCTCTGTTTATTACTGTGTAGCTGTGGCTCGCTGACATCTCTGCTTGGATCTCCTAAACTCGGGAGCCCACCACCTTTAAACTTAGGTTAAAGGCAAGTCTCTAAGCACCTGCCTGAACCTAGCCCTAGGGGTCCTGGGGCTTAAAACTCAGGGGGATGAAGGCCCCTCAGCCCCATCTGAACACCACCAGTTCTGTGATCTGAGACCCCACCATTGCAAATATAATGCCCCCATCTGAACCCAGCCGGTCTGCGAATTATGAACGCTTTCACATTGTAGCTACAGTGTAGTATTGCAGTGAAGTATTCTGCTTGCATCTCCTGCACACGGGGGGCCCTACTTCAAACTGGGTTTAACTGATCCTATTGTTAGTCTAGCACTACATCATGTTAGGCAAAAGCCCACAAAGATTATAAATGCATTAACTGATGTTCGAATGGTTTTCATATTAGCAATTTAAGCTATACAGTACATGATAAATTCATAGTACATGACATTAACAAAGACTGCCTAAAACAGTATAGAACCTTGGTTTGATGATGTATTATACAGGAAAAAGCCTTTTCCTTCACACGTGCATTGAAGCTCTTACTTTTTCCCATCATTGAAGCTCAAGGCGGTTGTAAAAATCCCTTACGATGAACAAACAAATCTTTGCAAAGCTGTGTGAAGATGAGGCGCACCAGACATTTCTCCTTCATACCGAAGTGTGCTGGTTTTTAAGTGGTCAAGTGTTAGTTTGTTTTCTGAACTGAAGGAAAAAGTAATGTAGTTCCTAAGACTGAGCAACCAGAAACTTCTCGACAAAATGTACAATTAATTTCTCATTAGAACATCATACCTGGCTGATATTTACAATCTACAATCAGCCTATACAATGAAACAAACATACAAGTGTCCTGCAGTGCAAATAATAATAATAATAATTGATACGCATGTGCATAAAGTGGAGTTCAAAGAACAACCTGAAGAAACAAGCCTGCAACACTTTCCATTACTTCGCAAACAGGCTGGAATAAATTCCCTGAACCCCTGAGCAAAGAGTTCAAAAGTCACATGGAACTCCTACTGAAGTCACAATTCTCAGAAGTTGATGAACATGTCACCAAATACACATGTGTATAGACCTATTTGCTGCAAAACATGAGGACATGGAGTATTTAGAAGCTGAGGATGAGCTCTTGGATGGTGATCTCTTCACAAGAGATTCTTTACCCAACAAGGATGCAGAAGATTCTAGCTCACAAAAGGACCCGACTTTGTGCCTACACTTGGGCATTATGCCATAACCAGACTCATCCTGCAATTTGCCACAGCATATCTGTCTGAGACTGCTTTTAGCTCTCTGGTAACCATCAAAGTGAAGGCACGCAACAAGCAAGAAATACAGTTCTAGAGCTCACAACAAATAGCCTTTGATGCTTAAAAATGCAAAAGTCAATCAGGAATACAAGAAATGGCACTAATAAATATGCATATAATTTTATACAATTTTTGTATGCAAATAATATTTACTTAGTTATTGTTCCTAAATTAGGTTGATGTATGTTTTTAGTTTTAACAAGTTATAATACATAATTAATAATACATTTGAGAAATTTATTTGATAACATGACTTATTGATCAAAATCTGTTCTTATGAATTTTTGCATGTTGTTTTTTAAGAGAATAAAATGTATACCTTTGTTTTGGTAACCATCCTGCTTCTGGGGAACCACTGTCCAGCAAAGTTTATTTCCATCTATAATTTCCCTGGATTTATGATAATTGAGGATGAAAGAATAGACTCAGGCTTTGGGGTACATTAATCATTTGTGTACATTCTAGAGAGAACTGCTTTAGAAGGCAATTCTACAGTTATGACATGCTTTAATTGCTTAGATTACCTGAAGTACTCAAAGTTCCAAGGTCTGTGATTGATTACTTGAAAGTTGTTTCTTCCAGCCAGTTTCTTTGTTCCTCCAATGCAGCTTTCGTGGACAGAAGCTCTTCAATGCCCACATCATAATGGCAGAAGCAAGTTTTCTTGAAAATAAAGAGCAACAATGTTTGTTAGCTGGTGATCCATGATGTTGGGAGAGTACATCTCCAATTTCACAGTTTGAAGTGTTACTTTAAATTAATAATAAATAGTTACCATACAAAAACCTTGAATGAAGTATAGATTGAAATTGTCGAAGCATAAGCAAGTCCCTTGAGTTCCACTGTCTTGCAGGGTTTAGCTCCAGCGCTAACCAAACAAAGCTCTCAGGAATTACTCAGAAATTCTAACACCTTCTACACTCTTACCTCCTTAGTATATGCTGATTGATGAATATGCAAACTAGTCCCCACCTCTCAATCACAGCAGCTCAAACCTGCTCTACTTTCACTCATTTAACTAAAGTAGTAAATGCTACACAATTGCAAGAGGCAATATTGGATAACTCAGAAACTATTAAGATTCTGAATAGATTATATCTTACAAAGCATGCAAAGACCACCCCCCATTTAATCACTGAAAAGCTGTCACTTGTCTTAGTTTACTGCAATCTCACAAAGTTCTGCAAAACACTCAGCAATGCTGTTGACTGATGAATTTGCACATGATTTGTCTTTAAGCATATTAAAAACACCAGACAGGCATGTAAACAACATGGGGGTCAACACAGGGGGTCTTTATGAAAGTCATTGATGAGGGAGTGGGGCATTAGCTAGTCCACAGGGTATGACAAGATATTCAAAAAGTTGTTGTGGGAATCTCTTGCATACATCAGGAGACTCATTAAATTTATATATTTATTTGGCAGTGCAAATGTGGGAGGATAAAGGATTCTAACAGGTCATTCATTGATTGATACTGAAAATACCCTTAAATGTTTGTTGGAGCTAGTATTGTGAAGAGATATCTATGATATTATTTGAGCAATTCACTTTTATTAGCAAACGTGGATTATAGTTAACTTGATTTGTCTTTTTAGATTTAGGCTACATTTCCACTGTCAGTGCTTGGGATTTTGTAATATGATTTTCATGTACGTTTTCCAAGGTAATGCATTCTGAGGTGCACTCCTGACATATATTAATCTATTACTTTTCCTACATAATTTGCAACTAATAAATTTTAAATGACTTTAAATATCTTAGACCTTTCCAAGTGCACAATATTACATGACAGTCAAGGAAATGTAATAATGAAACAACAGCATGATAATACCTTTACTCTAGCTGATAAATAAAATCCATAACATTTTAAAACGTTTTCAATGGTTTAGAACCAGATTAAAACACCATCTGAAGAAATAATGTAATATAAGTAAATTTGGGGGGATGAATTTTCATTTCTAAATTGTGTGGTTATAAAATTTCAAGTTTACAGGACATCAAGTTCTAATGTCACGAAACCACTTCAAAGCATTTCAGTTAAATAATGCTGTCTAGAATTCTACGTGTGGAATTTTGTTGAAAGCAAACACGTCAAGATACTGTATGATTTAGACATGAAATTCCGATCTAATCTCTAGGCAGAATTGTCATTTCTGAAATAGCATTCTTGAAATATAACCTTAGTTAAAGGTTCACAAAGTTCATTCATTCCCTAAAGCAAAATGTTTTCTATAAATATAACTTTCAACAAAACTGGTTTAAAGCATCTTGTGAAAGAAAGAATCCAGCCTAAAATTTGCATATTGCAAATTTTGCATATTGTAAACGTCAATAAGATTTGGAAAATATGTACAAAACCTTTTTCAAACTAGAATCTCATCTTCTGAATCATCCAAATTTTATCTGCAGGATTTGTTAATTAAAGAAAAAAAAATCTTAAGGTTAAGACTAACCATCTTCAGACATCCATCCATCCATTCTCCATACTACCCCTTCTTTATTCTGTCTTTATTCTGTCTTATCCCAGTCTCTCAAGCCTAAGGCAGGGAAACACTCTGGATAGGTGATAAGTCCTAGAAATGTGATCACAGGGCACATTCGACATGCTGGCCCAACAAAGTATTAAATAAAGAGTCATTCATTTTTATAATTACAATCCACAGTTTTTTCAATATCGTATTTCTTGTCATATGCTTCTGAGTCTAAATAAAATATCCAGTTCTTTGGATAGTAGCATATTTCTGTTGTCTCCACACATTACTGACTTTACATACCTGCATCAAATTGTAACAAACTTTTTTTGTTGTTGTTGTTGTTTTTTATTTTTATTTATTTTTTTTTTTCAATGAAAGCATGAACCTAACATCAATATATTCATAACATCAAAAGCATTCAAAATGAACCAGCTCAGACATCTCACTGCAAAGAAAAAAAAAAAAAAGTTTCCCAAACACATAGACACCATAATTTATGAGGACCATAAGCAATAGTTCAAAGCCAAAGGTCAAAAACATACCAAACAAACAAACCCCACCTAAAACATTTAGGTATAAATACAGACACAGTAACACTGAAAACCAGAAAACAGCAGGAGAGCATCTTCTTCTTCAGAAACATCAAAAAACCTGGGCATTTTGGTAAGATTCATTGCCTCGTAATGTTTCACATTAAAAAAAAAAGAAAAAAGAAAAAAAAAGTTGCTTAGTTGCCTGTTTAGTTGTATATGTTACACAAACAAAAACTACATTAATTTATGTATTTTGTCTTTTACAGAATACATTTTGACAGAACGGCGAAAGGATGGGGAAATATGCCCCGTTATATATTATAGCACTGCTGTCTTTTCTTGCCAGTAAGCCAAGAAGTAGATAATAAATGTGACAATTACTGTAACTCACTGGTGAATGATGAAATTAATTAATTTAATGTCAGATTTGTTTAGAAGTAATATGCCATTGTTTTAAGCATTAAATATCTGGCTTATGATTACAGCTCTGAAACTGTTCTTTTTTCACTCCAGCAGGTGAAATAACTGAGGCAAGAGGTAAGGAAAATACATTATTAAAATATAGAATTTGTGTTTGTTTGTTTTTGTAACTGGCAGAATGACTGCTCTTTTAGTAGACAGTGTGCTGAAGTATGATAAATCATACTTTCTTTTAATATAATGGACAAACTCTTTAAGCAATGTATCATCTTAGAAAATAAATTTAGGTTATGAAAGTGACAACGTATTGTCAAGTATGGTGACCCATACTCGAAATTGGCATGCAGTGATAAAGCACATACATTGTGGGACATTTTGCTAACATTTTGAAAAGAGCACATGGGCCAATTTAGACATTAGCAATGTACTGTGATTTGATTTACTTATCCCAGATAAGCTAGACAACATATCAAGCCCTGTTAAATATGCCCAAAAGGCTAACTCTTAATATGTTTAATAAATATATCATTTAATTATTGACCAATATGTACTCATTTATTCCTGCTTTAATAACTAAATAAACATTATTGATCATTTCACTGGCCTGCTTCTCAGTAAAACGCTGACATTTTAGAATTAACTGTCACCCGTCCCCTTAGTGGGACGCCTAAGTTTAGTTCACCATATTACAAAGAAATCCTAATATAATCATAACAAACTATATATCGTTGGAAAGGTCTAAGACTCTAAAACAGATTTAACACTTTTTTTGTGTGTGTTACAAATTATGTAGGAAAAGTAATAGATGAATTTATGACAAGAGTGCACCTCTAAAATCTACATCATAACAGGAGTTCTGACCTTTGTCACAAAGATTTTCCTCGTTACCTGTTTCCCTATCACACTTTATAAATCATAAGACCATATCATATACACCAATTGAAAACATAAAATCTCACAATTCATCCTTTGAAAACCACAAACAGACAGACATTGCATTATCATGGAAAATGTACATCAAAATCATATTACAAATGTTTTTGTTCATAAATTATAAACAGTTAAGTTTGGATAGCGCATTTTCACGTCTATGTTAAAAAATGGGAGTGACAGTTAAAGGGTTCATAGTAATGTATGTTTAAAATTAATCTTGGGGAGACCTGGGAACAATTAAATTCACTTTTTTTTTTTTTTTTTTTTTTTTTTTGTAGCTGTTATTCTTGCCATGACAAAACTAAAAGTGTGGGAAATGTACCTTTAGTCAATTGTTCAAGTAAATTTGTATGTTTCTTTGAGGATTTCCATAATGTTTTATTATCGACAATGTCTTTAGCACAAGCTGATCTCCTGCCTTTTGGGGTTGGAGACACACTAAACCCAAAACTGGATGATGGATCCTCCCCAGCTATTTCCTTACAGCAGCCTTTCAAATACTTTGGAAGCACATACAATCAGATCTTTGTAAGCATTTGACTTTGTAATTGTGTTGGCAGATTTATTAAATTATAAGAAAAAATTAACACGAATGAACAATACATCTATTACAGCATTTATTAATATTTGTTAATGAAAATACAGTCATTTATTTTTAGTTCATGTTAATTCACAGTGCATTAACTAATGTGACATGCACGACTTTTGGTTTTAATAATGAATTACTAAATGTTGAAATTAACTTTAGCTAAGATTAATAAATGCTGTAGAAGTATTGTTCATTCTTAGATCTTTTTAACGAAAGTAGTTTACTAATGTTAACTAATGAACCTTTTTGTAAAGTGTTACCCATTTATTAAAGTCATGTACATTTTCTAATTTCAATTTAGCAGTGCAATGGATCATTCATATGTAGTTTTGTCAAAAAATTTGATTTGCTGACTTGTTCTCAACTAGGTGAACAACAACGGTCATCTAACATTTACTGAGCCACTGTATTCCTACAACCCCATTTTGAAGTCAGAAAGAGACATCATTGCTCCTCTGTGGACTGACCTTGACAATAGACAGGGTGGAACTATCTCCTACAGAGAAGATACAAGCAGTGCTGTACTGGCGCAAGTCACTGCAGCAGTTAAGGAATACTTCCCAGATGTAACTTTTGCTGCTACATCAGCTTTTGTCGCTACCTGGGACAGTGTGCCATACTATAATGGTGAAGGGGTAAGACTTGCAGTAATAAGTGCATATAAGTGAATGATATTTCTTTATTAAATAAATAAAGATTTTAAATGCTGTCTATTTACGCGTTGAAGGTGGTAACATTCCAAGTAGTTTTAGCCTACAATTTTCATCGCTCTTTCATCCTGTTCAACTATGGTGATATTGCTGCGACAACACAAAGTTGGATGGTAAGTGAAGAACATGTCCTTAAACCTTTGACAGCTTACAAAACTAAATATGAAATTGTTATCGTCATTCAGTACTTCTACTAGCAAAGGAAAGCTTGTTTTAAAAAAGGTGGAATTCTAAAAATTACTTTTTAATTTTATAGGCTGGATGTCATACAGTGGACTCTGTCAATTCTTTCACAATTCCAGTGACCAAAACCCAACAGCTCTCTTCTAACAGCAATATCAATGTGTCTGGTCATTGGTCTTTCCGTGTTGATGGCTCACTGAACTGTAAGCCAGTGTTTTAACAAAAATAACATTCCTGAGTTTAACTTACATTAGCAGAACTAAAATTTCACATATACTTTTCCTAGTGCCAACCACATTCCTAAATTTTGAGAAGGCAAACGTTGTGAAAACCAGTGCAGATAATAAAAGCTCTGAAGCCATTATATTGCAACACACTTTCAAGTACTTTGGACGCACATACAATCAGATCTTTGTAAGCATTACATTCTTTTCCTTCATTATTTAAGTTACATATTCCTTACAAACATTCTCTACAAAAATCTCTTCACAAACCCTTTTAAAAACTATGGTCCTCAATTTCAGGTGAACCGCAATGGCTATCTAACGTTTACTGAGCCACTGTCTGCCTACAACCCCTCTCTGGATTCTTCAAGAGACATCATTGCTCCTCTTTGGACTCACCTTGACAACCGACAGGGTGGAACTATCTCCTATCGAGAGGATACAAGCAGTGCTGTACTGGCACAAGTCACTGCAGCTGTTAAGCAATACTTCCCTAACATCCCTTTTGCTGCTACGACAGCGTTTGTCGTTACCTGGGACAGTGTGCCGTACTACAGTGGTGGAGGGGTAAGACTTAAAGTAATCTTTCAATATCAATGAATGGTCCGTCTTGTTTGCCTGGAAGATTTTCAATGCGGCCTCTTGGTGTTTCCAAGGTGGTCAGCTTCCAAGTGGTTTTAGCCCACAATGTTCACCGCTCTTTCATCCTGATCTATTACGGAAATAATGCTGAAACAGGACAACCTTGGCAGGTCAGTGATATTCTGATTCTTGTAGCCTACCAATGAAAAAAATGAACAAGGATACGCAATTTATAATGAATCGAATGACAGCGTCATTTTGCTTCTCTGTCTCTGCAGGCTGGTTATAACACCGTGGACTCGGTCAGTTCTTTCACAGTTCCAGCAGCCAGTGTCCCTGAACTCTCATCAAGCAGTAATATCAACGTGACGGCTTGCTGGTCTTTCCATGTTGATGGGTCGCCAATCCGTAAGCACACGAGTTGTATTACTGTTTAAAGCAAGATAGTCAGGGGTGAATTCACTAAACGTTTGTGCCATTGTAGCAGCTCGTGGCTGAACGCAAAATGCACTTTCATGCACTTGTGCTTTACCCGGCACCTTGTATTTGAGTGTGCTTTTGGCCTTTTAAAATGCCAATTCAATTGCTGGAACGCCGTAGGGACAATCCCAGTGAAGTCTGCCGGATTGTAGTGGTCTGCCGTGTTCTCCATGACCTTCCACTGGGAAGCAACCTGCAACTGCCCTGGGCAAATTCTAATCAGCAGTAATTTTGTGGCCATAATACTCCAGCTCCGTTTCCTTATTGGCACCATTTATGCATTGAGTACTGAAAAACAAATGTGGATCACAAAAATAAACAAGACTATTAGCGAGCGTAATTCATTCTTGGTGAATTCACTGTGTAACGTTTACGGCTCATGTTTCTCAGAACAACTAAATGATTCCTTGTCACTTACATTTATTCCAGTGCCAGCTAATTTCCTACCTTTAGGGAATGGAGAAGCCGTCACACCACGTTTGGAGAATGGAAGCTCTGAAGCCATTACACTGCAGCAGCCTTTCAAATTCTTTGGACGCGCACATAACCAGACCTTTGTAGGCATTTTTTTGTTGTCTTTGTTATCTTTATCTACAGGTTTTTGTAAATGTGACATTCAGAGGCCTTTTGAGTCGTAGAATGAACTAGTAAAAATTGTGCTTAAGGCTACCTCTTCATTCTATCAACATATACATCCCCTTTACAACAAGTACAAATGTTGCGTCCTAAATTTTAGGTAAACAACGATGGCCATCTAACGTTTTCTGAGCCACTGTCCAACTACATGCCCCTTCTGAATTCTGGAAGAGACATCATTGCTCCTCTTTGGACTCACCTTGACAACAGACGTGGTGGAACTATCTCCTACAGAGAGGATACAAACAGTACTGTACTGGCGCAAGTCACTGCAGCTGTTGAGCAATACTTCTCTAATGTCACTTTTGCCGCTACTTCGGCTTTTGTGGCTACCTGGGACAGTGTGCCGTACTACGATGGTGGAGGGGTAAGGTTTCAGTTGTTGTTTATCAAGGAATTAGTGTTGTCCTGTAAAGGTATCTTTTAATGCTGTCTGTTGCTACTTTCAAGGTGGCTACTTTCCAAGTGGTCTTAGCCTCCAGTGTCCATCGCTCTTTCATCCTGATCAACTATGGAGACATTGCAGAAACCAATCAAATTTGGCAGGTGAGTGAAGACAGGTCCTTGTACATTTTACGGATGAGAAGAATGACAAGGAATTGTCCTTGCCTCACTTCATACCTTACATTCCGCCCAA
>JAHKKF010472069.1:0-11051 GCA_019740295.1 Labeo calbasu
ACCAGACAGGTGTACAATCAGGGAAGTGCAGTGCAGGGAAGGGAAAACAGCGACCTCAGGTGGCTGAGGGAAGCCCCACAGCCCAGATCATGACAATACTTAAATGCCATTTTATGTATATTTCTGAGAAGTGCATGAAGCCCATTTCTGAGAAGTAAATAAAATGTAGACTGAAAGTATACTTTACTATTTTAGTTTAAAAGAAGTATACTAATAGCACACTTGAATAAACTTCTTTTTCGTGAGGGCAGTGATTCATTTGGAACCCGAGTCTGCACAGAGTGATTCATTTCAAGGCTGAGTCTGCACAGTTGTTATCCATTTGAAACCTGTGTCTGCACAGTAATGATTTATTTGGAGCCCGAGTCCGCACGGTAGTGCTTCATTTGGAATCTGAGTCTGCACCATAGTGATCACGAGGTGGAGCCGAGGTACAAAACTCCCGCAGATCACATTCATGACACCATAACTCATTTTTATAGCATAGAATGTCTGATTCAAAGTAAATTACTGAAAATAATAACAGTTGAACAGACCTCAGTGTGATAAGAACTTCCTAAAATAATGGAAAACATCTTTGGGAAAAAAATAATTTGAAATGTTATTTGACTTTTTTGACCCATTTAAGCCCACCGCACCTATAGTTGCCGCAGTTGATAGTTGTAATTTTTCTTTTTTAAGTATTGTAAGAAAAAGTGAGGAGGACGTAGAAGATCTTGATGAAGATGTTTATTGCAGCATAGCAGTGGCAAAGTGCATGTTGTATCTTGGGTTCAACGAAGTCGGAATCAACCAGAACATCCTTAGCTCAAACCTTTTATACAGTTTAAGTTTACTACCCTTAATGTAAATGAAGTTACTCCTTTCATAACACCTGTGGTCTGTATGTTAATCATGTTCTAACACCTCTTTGTCTGAGATGGTTCTCAGTGTCCCACACCCGCTTCCATGCTACAATGGGTCACCATTTGCTCAGGATGTAATCATCCTAAATGGTCTAGAAACAACATAACTGTTTGCTTTCTTCTTCTCTATAATAATTAAGCCATATTGTGAAATGAGCATTATTAAACATATATTGTGGAGTGGAATCTGAGTCGAGGCAGACTATAATTTCTTACAGTATCTTTCTAGATGTTATCCATGTTGTATGTCTCAATGACTTGCAAGCAAACAACCAAATAAAAGATTTCAAGATTTCAAGACAAACCCTCCCAAAGAAAGCTAATTTTCATGTTACTAATCCAAACCTAAACAAATCTTACAAGAGATCTATAGTCAGTCACGTTCGACGTTATGTCAACTGATGTCTATGAGGTCCCGCTTGGGGGCCCAATCAACTCTGAACTTAAGAAGAAAAGGCCAGTGGACATTGGCGAATGGAATTTGCATGCCAAGCCACTCCCCTGTACACACGGGTATATGAGATGGCGACATGCATCCACTCATTCAGATTTTTGCTTCGGAGCCGATCGCTTTTTGAGCTGCTACTATGAAGAAAAAGATACCTTTCATCGCTGCTGGAGTTTCTCGGCTGTGAGGGAAACCCCCATCTTGCATTCATCGGAGTGATGACACAGCTGTTGATAGCGTCTTTTGAGATGTCTGTCCACCATGAGCTTCTGATGCGATAGACTCCTAACCACTTATTACAGACGCGATTACTGTCTTACATGTCTGGGCCATTAGCGTGTTGAGACGGCATTCGTGTATAGTTCATGCCTGCGCTGTGAGTGCATGCACATTGTTACGCTTTGGTCAGGGCTCTCATTTATGATGAGGCTGCCCTTGCCCTTTACCTAGTTCAGTCTTGTGGGTCTCATGTCCCCGACACCGCATTCAGTTAAAGACACGGAAGACCTGAGGATTACAGTCAGGAATGGGCCGGGTCAGCCCCCACGGAAATCTAACTCCTCTCAGCGTAACACTGTTAACCTTTTGAATGTTGACACTTGTTCATCTCAAGCAGGCCTAGTGTCTCATTCGGAGCTCTTTGAGGTGGTTAAGGATGTCTGTTGCTGCATCAGAGGAGAGGCTATCTTTGGAAGCTGATGATTCAGCGGCTGTACAGTCGGTGTCTGAGGCTGAGTTGACCGCCGTGTTTTTTAGGCTGCGGACGTGAATCTCTGCGAGTGACTGAAGTCACGGCGTGGTCTTGCAGTCAGGTGATGTCCATCTTTATTGTCCAGGAGCACCATCTCTGCCTCGACCTGGTCGAGATGTGTGACGGCGACAAAGTTTGCTTTGTCAACGGCCCCATATCATAGGTCAGCCTCCTCAGCGACACTGTCGTGGACTCGGCCCAGCAGTCCTCGGCACTCCACGTGCAGACAGAGTCTATTTAATTCTTCCTGCCCCAGTGTGTTTCATAATAATACAACCACTGTGGGTGGGGTCTTTGCCTGATGCGATACTGTAACTGACAGCCACGTGGTTACAATTTTATCTCTAATAGTATTGATCTTGGAAGTAAAGTAGTTCATAAAGTCATTACTGCTATGCTGATGGGAAAAGTCAACGGCTGTTGTTTCATTATTTTCTTTAATTTAGCCACTGTATTGAATAAATAGGGTTATGTTTGTTTTTTTATAAAAGAGACGAAAAGGAATTTAGAACTAGCAGTTTTTAATGCTTTTCAATAGGATAGGGTACATTCACGCCAAGCGGTACGAAAAACCTCTAGTTTTGTTTTTCTCCAGCTGTACTCCATTTTCCGGGCTGCTCTCTTTAGGGCGCGAGTGTGCTCAATATACCATGGGGGTCGGACTGTTTTTCTTAATCTTCCTTAAGGGCAAAGATGTGTCCGGATCTAGAGTGCTAGAAAAGAGTCAATAGTTTTTGTTACGTCATTAAGTTTTTCTGAGATATTGGTTATGCTGAGGAATTCAGATGAATCTCAGATAAGATCAATTTCCTTTATCTCTGGGTATTTGCTGGTTTCTGAGTGTGAGTGACACATTGCTTCCTCACGCCCAGACATCGCAAGGTCTCGCTGTTTAAGCCTGGGTGGCAGGATGTGCTGCATCCTCACACTCCAGTAATTTCGCTGTGGGGATCAAGGTAAGTGCTGCCCTCTGCAGCTCATCTCTTCTTTAGGATGCTTGCTTCCCGGGTTTAGCCATCTTTTATAACTCCTTAGCTGCTCAACCGTGGGTATGTCGGTTCCGCTCTGTTGATCTCATTTGTACCTTGGTTGTAGGCATGGTTTACGCTTCCAAACCATCTTGCTGGCTTCCAGATGGTCCGACTCAGCCATGCAATTCAGTTTGCCAGGCACTCTGCCTTCCCTCCAGCTGAGTTGATTCAGGACTTGTCCCAGAATCATCGTATCCAGGAAGACCAGTGGTCCAGCCAGCCCCAGGACTGATTCACAGCTATTGACCTGAAGTGTGCATACTTTTATGTCTCAATTTATTTGCCTCGTTCTGCTTTTGAGGGTCGAGCGTGTCAGTTCAAGTTCTTACCCATCGGCCTTTCCTGTCCATAACTGTTAGCATCAGCTGACAATTTTGATTTATTTTCAGTATGGTTATGAATAAACATTCATATCTGTCTACTGGGCTAGTTGATTCAAACAATATAAAATGTATACTGTTGATAAACAATATAAAACAGACTTCAAGTAGGGCTAAATGTGTAGCATTTTGATAAAACTGTGGGGAATATGAACGTGCATGAGTTGTTTTATTTAATCTGCGTTATTTTAATTTATTGTTTTTTTTACCTAAAACATAGAGACACTCACATTGATTTGCCTGAATTCAAGCATGGGCTTAAACAGATCACCCTTTACAGTAGATTTAATCCACAAACAACGGACAGTTTTGCCCTAAATATGATTTTCAGAAACAATAATTAATCCTAAAATTTGACATTAGTAACTTACTTTTCACAGCATCAGTCGCGTGCGCTCACAAGATCTCCCGGTTCTTACTTGTGAATTCAGTTCACTGGAGACTCACTCTAAATGGATCATTTGAATCAATGAGTTGTCGACTCAAGAACAGCTGCAGTGGGATCATTCCAATTTGTTAATAAATTGTTTGGTGCAGTTTGAGAATTGATTTAACAGGTTCATTGAAAAGAATCAGTTTGTTCATGAATCAGACACCACTTCTGCCTCTCGGAGCATGTGATATATTGTAAGGAGTAACGATATCTTTTATGAAAAGACGACAAAGGAATAATCCAAGACAGGAGTTAAATCCAAGACAAGTTAAACCAGGCAAGAACCAAGACATGCATGAAACAGACGAAGGACAAGTCTTAGCACGACTTAGGAAACTAGAAATACTTGTACTGGCCACGTAATGTTGCAATTGTTGATTGAGAGATAGGCAAACAATACCCTGAATGGTGGTTAGGGCCCCTATTAACGAGTGTGTGATTGGCTGCAGGTGAGTCTGTAAGTAGTGAAATGGAACATGGGAAATGTAGTCCCAGTGACATGTGACAGTCTGTGGAATGTGAGAGTCAATATGATGCAAAGGCGACCTCTGGTGGTGAGCAGACAAAAGCCCACAGACAAGATATTTCACAGTAATATCTCTGTTTAATTTGAGAAGTTTGTGATACATAAGCATTCATGAGTCCAGTATTTTGTAGAACAAATTCATATGTTTCATATGTGAGAGGGAATAGGAAAAAAAAATAATAAGAAGAAGAAGAATAAAAAAAATACAGCCAAATGCTATTTACACCTCAGACACAAACTGACATCAGCCACAAACGTCCAGCAGTAGATACGTGTTTATGCACAAGTTATATGTCTGAAAGATCAAAACACATCTCTGTACAGATGCAAATAATCCTTTTGATGGGTATTTTGCATCTATGTTTGCACTTTTCTTCATGAGATTTACACATTGTCTCTTTAATATGTTGCCCCTAAATTGACAAGGTGATAGAAAAAAAATATGAGATGGAATATATTAAGAGTTCAGATGCAAAACCAGCTAAATCCATCTAAAGCATTTCTTTCTGGCTACTTTGTATAGGTTTCTATGTAAGTACTGGTACTACTGATTGGGCTGAGGCTGAAATTTAGTGAATTTGACGTATTTGTTGGATGCATAATGTCACACCCCTGTGGACTGTTTTATTGGTTTCGCCCTTCTGTGCCCTTATTTGGTCTTTCCTGTTGGTCGTTTCTTGTTAAGTCGTTATTTGTTAATTATCTACACCTGTCTCTAGCTCGTTTGCTACCCTTTATAAGTTTGGTTCAGTACCTTGGTCCCTGTCTGATCTTAATGTTCCTGTCCTGTACCCTTGTTTGGATTTATTCATTAAAGCCTGTTTGTTATATTTTCTTGTCCTCGGCTCCTTTCTGCACACAGCCTGACACATAATATGTGTTAGGAGAATTCACTCAGTATCATTATCTCATTTTTGAGATGGCTTTTAGCTGGTTTTGCATCTGAACTCTTCATATATAGTTTTAACAACAAAATATAGTTTTGCAAGCAAATTTTTCTCAAGGGAACACAGTAGTTTGTCAGAGAATGCAAACTTTTTTTTTTTTTTTTTTCTTCCCATCTAATTTTTTTAAACAGTCGATATGTCCTTTTAGGGGCTCTGTACTGTAAGATGAAATATGAAAAAAAGGGCCATTAGATGAAGTCCTTATTTTGCAAAACAAATTTTTAGGAGATAATTTCATAAATGCATCTTTAAGCATGATAACACTGATAATATATAAGTAATATTTTGAAGATATTTATACATGGAACGTATACCGGACAAGAACTGTTAAGGTCTGTATATTGGTCTGTCAGCCATTAAAAAACAAATAAATAAAGACTAACAAATAATAATAACAAGTTATTTGATCAATTACAACATTTATGTTTTTAGATATAGGAAATTATTTGCTCATTCTTGTTCAGCTCTTCTGGATCTGATGTCAACTAAACTAGAACAATGACAATAGCAACACCCACCAGAGCAGAGAGCACTAATCGGATCACAGCTTCAGTGGAAACACAGCATTGGACAGAGTCTGAGGAATAAAAAATGCCAAATTGACGTCAATTCAATCGCAGACTAATAAACTCATGCACCATAAACATACCTGAACATGTGTGGCATAGTTGACCGAAGTCCAGATGTGTGGTCTGGTTGCTGATGGGATTGTTGATCACACAGCTGTAGGTGTTTTTATCCTGATATTCCACCTCCAGAGGTAGAGAGAGACTGATGCTGAGATCAGACACACTGATGCTGGACAATAAACTGTTTCCTTTGTACCAGAAGAGACTCACACGACTCACATTCACCATTGAACATAACAATGAACAAGATGATGTTAATGAAGAACAGTCTCTGGTAATGTTAAGAACAGGCAGATGAGCTGGAAAACATGAGAGAAAAAAACAGAACAGTCTTATTTCCAGTTCTGGGTGCAGAGTGGCTATTTAGTGTGCCATTTGATTATGTAAATATAAAGTAAGAACATGAGAAAGTCAGGACAAATAATGTTTACTCACCATAGACAGAAACACTAAATATTTTTGATGAAAAGTTTTCTCCACCTATCTCTAGTGTATAGAGTTCAGCATGTTTAGTTGTGATGTTTGTGATGGTCAGAGATCCAGTTTGATTGTTCACTTTCAGTCTGTCTCTGAATCTCCCATCAGAACCATCAAATGTGGAGAAGATTTTAGCTACAAGAGACTTTTTTGCTCCAAAATACCAGAGTATGTCTTCGCGTTCACATATTTCCGTAACATTAGTGTGTAGAGTGACAGAATCTCCCTCCATCACTGACAATGACTCACCAAACACACTTGACGAACATGAAGAGGTTTTGTCCTAGTTTAAGACTCATGTTGTCTTACAAAGCATGAAATCATCTGTCATTTACAATAATTACTCATCTGATGCAGATAACAGCAAATTAAAATGATCTATTTTGAATAGCAGCAGCAGCTTTATTAACTCACCAGTCAGGTGCCACCAGCTCAAACAGAACAAAACAAACATGTAAAACATTTTCTTCAGTTGTTCAGTGTCTGATCTAATAAAACTATTCACGATAAATTCTCAACCTATAAGTGAATCCACCCACGACTGAGTTTGACCCTCCTAGTTCACATGCTGCATTTGCATGTGATATAATGTTTTAGCTCTTCTGGCCCTTATTACGACTGTTTTTGATTTCATTTGAACTGTTTTAATGGATGAAATTTGTTTTATTTTTATCATTTTCACATACACATTCTTTTTTAAAAAGATAGTTTTCAGACTGTTAAATGGCTAAAAGTAGAATATTGTTGTTAAGTATTAGATGAACCACATTTCATAGAAAAACTAAGCCTAACCCTTCTTATTTTCAAATGGCTGTATATATTTAATGACATTTTCAGTTGTTGTGTGTAGAACAACCAAGGTTAAAACTGTGTGCCATCTCACAGGCTTAGCTCAGTTCAGCTTCTGAGTCAAACTGAAAACTGCTGTGGTCGGCTTTCAAAAATGTGGTTTGATCTGTTGATGGACAAACATCTTGTAGGTAAGAGTGTGCATTAACTAACTGCGTGTTTAGTTTGTAGGTGAAGAGCTTCTTCCTGTCATGCTGTTATGAGTAGCTTTTTAAAACAATTAAAAAAGACCCCTCCCCCCACATACAAACACATTTTACTGTAAAATAATTCAATTTTAGCTGTACAATGAGATGTGTTGTTAACTCTCATCTTTTGTAAGTAAAGGATGGTGTGAAATGTCCACCCACTATGCAATAAAGTGCACTGACTTATAGGTCAGGTCAAAACCAAACTGTAAATGTGAAAATAAAAAACAAGAATTAGTAACATTAGTCATATAGTGGGAAAATAAATTAATCTTCTAGCTTTTGAAATGGAATATATATGAGGGGGGTCTAAGCAAGGGTCTATGAAAGTATTTTATGCTGTAATTGCGTGAATGTAAATATACAGTATCAGGACGTTGGGTGTATAATGTTCAAGATCATCCTTGAAACAAACGCAGTCATCATACTTATAATAAGTACTTATAATTACTTACAATATTCTCCAGTGTTTCCTGTCTTGCTCTGATGCTGTTTTATACCCACCAGATGGCGCCATTTAGATTCAGTTAAATATATATCATAAAAGTTGTGACCAAAGTAGAAAAATGTGAATGTCAGTCAAAAATATCATTATAATCGATTATCATTTGATCTCTAGTATTAATAACTGTCTTTCTTTATCTTTATAGATTCAGGTTTTTCTTCAGGTCCTATAATAGGAAATTAATTGTGTGTTGCCCAGCTGATGGAAATATAACACGATGTAAATATCTGTTTAAATTAGTTTGGTATTGTTTAAGTAGGCATCAGGTAAGGCGTCTTTTTTGTACATTAGCCTGCTGGTTCCTCGACGTTTTCAGCAGCATGTATTTGTAGCGCATTCTGTCAGGTAAAAGTAGAGATGTGTTTTCGTGCTTTGGGCACTAGAGAGCGACGTTGTGCTTGTGCTACAAGTGTCCAGCAGATCAGACTGTGTGTGATGATGCTTCAGACAACTAATTCGCGTAAATTTTCTAAAACGGATATACATGAGCAGTAAATTGCAGAAAAAGGGGCACACTAAAGGATAGAATACATTTTTATTAAAGAATCTGAATTTTCATATGACAGAAGAACATTTAGTTGAGTTTCTGGATGATGTGCTATTTGTGAGCAACAATATTTCAGACATCACAGTAACTGAGAGTATATATGGAAACAAACAAACAAACAAAAAGGTTAGAGGAAATCAGAAGATTTGATGCAAAGAGGTAAAATAAAGCTGATATATCTAGGCAGAGAATAAATGAACAAAACCAAAATGTGAACAAGTGTGAGGCAGGTGCCTCTGTCATCAACTCCAGTAGATACAGTATTCGATCAGCGTTTTTTGGGAACATTTTCATACACAGCATCCGATTTCTGCAAGGAAACACAAACTTAATCAGGGAACTGCTGATATGATAGAAAAATATTAGCAGACCAACTTTGGGTTTCTCTCTGAATAGCCTTTACAACAAAACCATAAACTAAGAATTTTATTTTTTAAAGAATTACTATTACTACTGCTGAAAAGACTTGGGGCAGCTGGAGGAAATGACATCATCCAGTTATTCACATGACTGTTTAAACTTAAATCATCAAACAGATTAAGTTGTGAAGGTTTGAGAATGGTTGCTTTTCACAGAAAAACAACCAACAGCTTGAAGCTGCATCTCACCTCATGAACCGCAGCTGCAGCTTGAGATGAAACTTCAGCACAGGTAACACGAATTGACAACTGTTTACTTTTTCTTTTCAGTGAAAATCTAATAGGGGTTGAGTTTAAAAGTACAAAAGTTATACATATTGGCTATAACGAATACAATTAGTAACTGTCTGTATTAATGTGGACACATAGGCAACACACTTTCCTTTAATACAGTTTTTATTGTCCAAATTATATTGCAGCCACCAAAAGAATCACTACGTTAGACAAGTTTAACTAAACAAGAGCCGTACCAGAGCGCGCTCTTGTAGTGTTGCCATGTCCACCTTTTGTACTCATGTTTGGAACTGTACTTTAGGCCTGAATCATAAAGTGATAAAGTCTGTCGAGTAATTAAAGCTGTTGTTGCTGTTGTTTTCAGTATAAAGCGTTAGAATTTATTTCGGTGTGTAATGGGCTTGTTCGCTGTTTTCTAGCAAGGTCTGGCAACATGTAAGAGCAAAGACTCATAACACTTTCCCCTGATTGCCTTGCTCCGACAAAACGTGTCTCTGATGCGCGGTTAAATAGGTCAGTAACAACACAGTGATTTTTTTTTTTTTAATGCGACAATCAAGTTTAGCTGCTGTAAGTGGCCTGTTTCATATAGGCATTCTTGATCTGCCGCTGTATCTGGCGAGTTTTTCTTTTTTTTACACTAACAGCGGGTTGTTACTTAGTTTTTTTGTTGTTGTTGTTGTTTGTTTTTTAAACGATTTAGCGCTCCCAAATTTTTTTTATTACACGATTAGGCCTACATTAAATATGCCACTCTCATAAATGGAATTAGTCATCCTTATTCAGAAGTGTAATATTTATACAAATTTAAGGAACAATGAAATAGAATGCTTTATTTACAGCTAGATTTGCGTTGCTATAAAATTGTTGTATGTTGCAGAAATTACAGTCTGAGCACAAAGGATATATTTTTAGTTGTTCCGCTCACTTGATTTAGAAGATGATTTAGCAACACTGCAGTCTTGGTTGCCGTTAACTTAACGGGCTCGTTGCCGCTCTGCTGTCATAAAAGCCCTTGAAAATTAATATAGCTTTCACCATTAATGTTTTAAAGAAGACATTAACCCCGCCACTTATTATGACAGAATTACGCCAGTGACATTGTTGTTTATAAATGTTTCCACAAATTACCCAAAATGCACGGGGTCAAAAGGAAAGTCGCCTTGTTATATGTTGACATTGTCCTTTTTTTAGGGCGAGGTAAAATGTTTTCTAAATTAAAAGCGATAGTATACTTTTGTTTGCCGTCGATGATAAGGCATGGTGAACATAAGGTACAGAAGCGATGAAAGGCCCTTGATCATCAACATCTAATCGTGGTCTTTTATTTAAAAAAGAAAATAAAAGAAAAGAAAAGAAAAGAAAAGAAAAGAAAAGAAAAGAAAAGAAAAGAAAAGAAAAGAAAAGGGTAAAAGCACAATTTTAGGGGTTAAAAAAATAGGAGTGCAATTAGATAGAGTATGACTACGTTTCTTCGACCACGACAAACACAAACACACACACGCGTTTGTTGTTGTGAATTGTGGGGACTTTCCATAGACTTCTGTAGTTTTTATTGACTATCCCCTAACACTAAACCTACCCCTCACAGAAAACATGTTTGCATTGTTACACTTTCAGATAAACATCATTTACTATTGTTAATCATTTTTTTACATTGTGGGGACCGCAGGAAAATTTCAGGTTTTACTATCCTTGTGGAGATACTATCCATTGTGTTCCCACAATGTAGCAAGAACAAGTACACGCACACACACACACACACACACACACACACACACA
>JAHKKF010472088.1:0-12465 GCA_019740295.1 Labeo calbasu
TTCATTGTATTCTAAACTTAATTGGCAATCAATTGTTGAAGCTATTAAGGTGTGCTGACCCAAAAATCTTTTAAAAACCTGGGCCAAGTTTAAACCAGAAACCAGGCATCACAACTGGCATAGTGGCATGTCTGACTTTGACATGTATATATTGCCATTATTATGTAATCAAAATGAAAATTATTATTGCTGGTCTTCAATGATAATGTCAAGTTACTTTAATGTATTTGCACCAAAAAAATGATAAGGATTAATGCTGATATCGTCGAAACCACACGTTTGCCAGGGGTGTTTCCAAACTTTTGTAGGGCAGTGTACACTTTGGTCATGAGACCAGGTTGCACTTTCCATGCTAACACACATAAAAAAGTAAACACTGATGGTGCATTTTGATGTGGAATTGTCACAAGGGTCCACTTAGCTTTTGGGACAACTAAAAAAGGGTCTGAAATTGTAGAGATATATGTTTTAAAGTTCAAAGGTCTCTGGCATTTTGATGACCTCCCACACTTCACTCAAAAGTATGTGATTTATCTGACACTGCTACATTTAGAATAAGTCTAGGTGTTTCATGACACATTTAAATCGGGCTTTTCACCTTTGACATCAGAAATAAATCATGTAAGGTCACCTTTTGCATGACTGCTCAGACGAGCGTCTGTACTGGACACTAGAAACTAGTTTGCTCCCATTCCAGTCCAACACAGTGAGCTTTCTACAAAATAAAAGTAATACTAACTTATTTTAAACTGCCAGTTTGACACATCCTTTCTATTTTTGAAATCTGCACAGCTGTTAAATGTGTAACTAAAACTGATTTTAGAACAAGATAAATTGACTGCTGTGCATTTATTGAAAGGACTGACAAATGATCTTTTATTTCTAACCATAATGCACATACTTGTCCCAAGATACTTATCCCCAAACATTTTTCTAGATCATTGACTATTCTTGCATTTGAATCTCTTTTAAGTCTATAAGTCAGTTTTTATGAAAACTGTCTGGTGCATAAGCATTCTTGATTAATGTGACACTACTAATCTTGAATTTAGCCTCTGCACTTGTGGAATTGGTTTCAGTAACAGGATTTTATGTTGTCAGTCAAAAGAAACTGGTCTGACTCCAGTCTGCATTTTAAAAATATAGAAATGACATCATGGCTCAACATGATCATTTTCATTTTACTCTACATTTCTCTCCTGATCTTCATCCTTTGATTTACCCCTGACACTTCCCTTCAGAGTCTATCTGCACTTTCCCTTTTTATGACCGGCTGTCTGGTGGACTCCTGGGGTTTAATCATCTGTTTTTCTCTTTTTCCACTGCTCAGGGTCCACTTGGTCTGGATGGCAAACCTGTGAGTATTCCCAAGGTTTAAAAAGACAAGATGAAAATGCGTGTGTGTGTATGTGTTTGAAAAACAGGTTCTGGATTCTCACATTATCGGACATTTAATCACTTAATCTGCTTTTCCAAGGTAGTATGAGAATTTATGAAAGACATTTGACTTTCAGATGGTTTAAGTCACTTAAGCTTGTAAGTAAAACATCCACAAAGTTGATGCTTCTTTCATTTGATTACATCAGCTTATTGTTACTTGTTTTTTGTTATTGCACATAAACACTAAGCTTTACACTCTCAGAAAGGTAAAAAACTGTTTCGGTTTCGGTACCAGTATGTACCTTTAAGGCACTAATATGTAGCATATGTGACCCAGGACCACAAAACCAGTCATAAGGGTATATTTTGTTGAAAATGAGATTAATACATCATCTGAAAGCCGAATAAATATACTTTCCATTGATGTATGGTTTGTTACACAAATATACAATAGCACAATATTTGGCCAAGATACAACTATTTGAAAATCTAGAATCTGAGGGTGCAAAAAATTAAAATATTGAGAAAATTGCCTTTAAAGTTGTCCAAATGAAGTTCTTAGTAATGCATATTACTAATCAAAAATTAAGTTTTGATATATTTACTGTTGGAAATTTACAAAATATCTTCATGGAACATTATCTTTACTTCATATACTAATGATTTTTGGCATAAAAGAAAAATGTATAATTTTTCCCATAAGTGCTACTTACGACTGGTTTTGTGGTCCAGGGTCACATATAGTACCTTATACCACCCCAGTGACAAAATCTGCAATGTAAATCTCTGTTTATGTTGTGAATATAAATGACTTTTGACTTGTGGATGTTAAAAGAGTTGAAAAAATGACATACTTGCATTGAAAGAGGGACATGAACCATATCTAGAGGCTTTTTAAAGCTCTTTTTGACTAGAAATTTAACAATTGGTTTGTTTACTTGCAGGGTATTCCTGGACCTAAAGGAAGCCAGGTAAATACAATTTCAAATCTCTTATTGTTATTGTCTAACACTGTAGACAAATAAGTGCTGCTTCATACAGATGTTTTATCACACATCTGAAAGCTGTTCATTCATACAGTGTATTTTGCATGGCATCAGTGGGAATGAGCTCCTATTTAAGTTTTCAGCCATTTATCTCTCAAGATGTAGGGTCACACACCACATAGTGTCTTTTACCTTGTATGTCTGTCCGCAAATGTGATGGAAATAATGGATTACACACCAAAAGGAGAGAATTCATCATTGTTAGCTTGCGCTGTTGCAGTTAGGTGGTCGTTTATGAACCTTGTCGCGCTCTTTAGCGCTGCCAAAGGAAAGCCCATTTGTCCAAAGTAACGTAAACCACTTCTTCTGGAAAGCAGACCACCTCAAAACGCCATTCGTCTGTGGCTTCCTGTGAAAGACAGTTGTTTTGTTTTGACTCGCATGAAGATAGTCATACTGTGGGTCTCATTCAGGCTGAAAATTTTGTGACATATATAAACATATAACTGATGTGCATCATAGAATTTCTAAAATGAGTAAGAGGTTGTAGTTGCACCGCAGTTGAATCTGATTCAAATAACATGTGACAGATGTGGTTTGGATGACAATGTGAACAGCAAGAATCACACTGACTCTGACGTTTTTAATTCCAGCCTTTGCCACTGTCATATGAATTAAATCATGGAAATACATTTTTGCAATGTGGCTTCAGTGCTAACAGTAATTCCTGATCATTTACTCACCCCCATGTCATCCAAGATGCCAACGGCTTTCTTTCTTCAGTTGAAAAGAAACTAAGGTTTTTGAAGAAAACATTCCAAGATTTTTCTCCATATGGTGGACTTCAATGGGAATTAATGGTTGAAGGTCCAAATTGCAGTTTTAATGCAGCTTCAAAGGGCTCTACACAATCCCAGCCAAGGAATAAGGGTCTTATCTAGCGAAACGATCAATAATTTTCTAAAAAAAATAGACATTTATATACTTTTTAACCACAAATGCTCATCTTGCACTAGCTTAGTTACGTTATCAAGTTGTAAAGTTCATGCGTGATGCAGGTTGAAGTACCAGCCTAGTGTTGACAGAGCGAACGTCAAACACCCTTTACAAAAAAAGGTAAAGCAACGATGTCGGATGATTTAGAAGTTGAGGAGAAAATGAGGAGTTTTTCACCCTACCCTACCTTTCTGAAATGAAGTACACAGATGAAGAACTAACCACGCGTGACCTTTCCAACGTGATTACAAAATACATGAAGATGCGTATGCGCATTGCAAAGCTAGTGCAAAATGAGCATTTGTGGTTAAAAAGTTAATAAATTAATTTTTTCTTAGAAAATGACAGATCATTTTGCCAGATATGACCCTGGGATCGTGTAGAGCCCTTTGAAGCTGCGTTGAAACTACAATTTTGACCATCAAGCCGTTGGCCACCACTATATTGAGAAAAATCCTGGAATGTTTTCCTCAAAAACTTGCATTTCTTTTCGACTGAAGAAAGAAAGATATGAACATCTTGGATGACATGGGGCTGAGTAGATTACCAGGAGATTTCTATTCTGGAAGTGAACTAATCCTTTAAGATTGCTTTGATTAAAAAATGAAATGTTTTAATTAGCGTTAATTAGAGTTATTTACCTCCTCACTCTCATGATTATTCAACATGCACTTTGCATCAGCTTCACTAGCATTTCTTCTTTTTTTTTTTCAAAGCAATGTGTTTTACACATGTAGATCAGTTTCGAAGCCTCATCAATTCAGACCTGAAATGGGTCACGGTGAGAAGGTCATGTGAACAAGCTCATAAAAACATTTTTGAGCAGAAAATGTGAATTTGGCACTTGTCTTGTGGTGTGTATATTCCCATAGACTCTCTTCCCTATCATTTCTACGCTTAGTTTCACTCAAACCATTTTCTTTTTGTTCAGTCAGTTGTACGTTCATCATATTCCCAGACTTTTGATCATGTTATTTGCAAATGACTTTTAAGATCAAAGATTACAGCTATATCTAGTGCAGATGTGAGGTGCTGCCTGTACTTTTGGTCGACGTAGAAAAACTTTGAAGATGAGGTACATGTGAAAGTTAGAGGACATTGAGACACTAACGACTGTTAGTGAATGACTTATGGTTCACGTGGTATGTTTTTGAACTATGCTGTATTTTCCCTTGGACTTCTGTCATGTCAATTTTTCATTTTGGACAATCTGTCTAATCATTACACCCAACTCATTTATTTTTCAGGGGCTGCCAGGACCAAAAGGAGATAAGGTACATTTAGTGTCTTTTTTTTTGGTCGATATTTTACAGCACACACACACAGGATGTTTCGTTCTGTTTCCGATCTCAGTTTCCCAGCAAGCAGATGTTTTCCCATTTCTAAAACAACTCGCAAATTTCATTTGCATTGGCTTTTGTCTTCAAACACATGTTTTGGAGGGGATGTAAACCGTGTCAGGCATCAAATTAGAGAAACAAGAAACCTGTGGTAAATGAAGGCCGTCTTGAAGTCTTTTCCTGATTGCAGAAAAAAAATGCACAGCAAAACAAAAACATGGAGCCTCAGGATGCTTTTTCTCCCAGATCAGTGTTCCTCATTTATAGTGATTAGTAAACAGAGTTACAGTATACTCATTCTCTGCCCTGGTTTCATTTATATGCTCTCTTGTAAGTTACTTTAAACAGATAGTGAATAGTAAACCAGATTAAATTATAACAGAGGCTGATTAAATGAGCTAACTCATCTTGTTAGTGGGTCAGGAAGCTTTCTCTTGCATCTAATACAAAAGCAGTGTTTGTTGAGACATTTTAAACATCTAATTTCCAACAACATGTTCACCTTCGGTGTGGGTAGACGCAAAGACACCTTAGCAATCATCCAAACACAGTCAAGAACCACTCAAATTCTCATCAGGATATTAAAAAATCTAGTATTTTAGTTCACATGTGTTGCTGATTGCATTGTTGTCTGTTTGTGTTGTAGGGTGATCAAGGAGACACCGGGCCAAGGGTCAGTACGCACACATTTCTGTCACTTTGAATAAATTGATCTATTTATATTTTCCCATACAGTCAGAGAAACCAAATGTCACATGTGCCTCACAATAATGAGGGAGATACCGGACTAGATATTCATCACATTTATGAGGATTGATGATACATCATAAATCAAAATTGAAGGGCTGAACTGTGTGTGACAGAGGGCTGAATTTATTTAATAGATTCAATATTCTCCCTTTCTTTATTTTTCTCATATACGTTCAAAAAATACGTTCAATACGCAAATATCCAGATATGCAAGATGGGCAACTAAAGTATATATATTTATTTATTTATTTATTTATTTATTTATTTATTTGTGACCCTGGACCACAAATCCAGTCATAAGGGTCATTTTAATAAATAAGCTTTCCATTGATGTATGGTTTGGTAGGATAGGACAACATTTGGTCGAGATACAACCATTTAAAAATTTGGAATCTGAGGGTGTATAAAAAAATAAAAATAAAAAAAATAAAAAATCGTTATTAGCAATGCATATTACTAATAAAAAATTAGGTTTTAATATATTTACGTTACAAAATATCTTCATAGAACATGATCTTTATTTAATATCCTGATGATTTTTGGCATAAAAGAAAAAACAACAACAGTAATTTTGACCCATACTGTCACAGGTAGTCCAAAGATGAAGACAAAAATGATGAATAAAGGTCCAAACAGGTTTATTAAAGAACTCCAAAATACTTAAAATGGCATACAGCGCCGTTGTGCTGCGGACGTCCCATGTTCAAATTTCGACTCAAGGACCTTTCCCGATCCCACCCCCCCATCTCTCTCTCCCACTTTGCTTCCTGTCACTTCTAAACTGTCCTATCATAATAAAGGCAAAATGCCAAAAAATAAATCCTCGCACCATAACGAAAAACAGGAGAAGAGGGAGGAAGGGTGGAGGTTTGGCGGAGGTCGAGGAGAGACTCCATGGAGGCACAGATGGTGGGAGCGTCCATGGGCACGATGATGGGAGGAGTGGCCAGATGTTGCAGACCCAAGACCCAGTGCACCGTGAAGATGACAGCCCATGGCGGCATTGATGGAGGAAGGAGCCACGGTGGAGGTGTGGCCAACAACATCCGTGGGATAACCGATGAAGACCTGGGCGGAGCCCGCGGTGACGAGTGTCCGAGGGGGAGCCGGAGTGCCCGAGGACTGAGGTGGAGCCGGGGGGAGGGAGGAGCCCGCTGAAGCCGTAGGGGTGGAGAGATGGAGCACAGCGAAAGGCTCACAATTCCGTGGCGTACGCAGGGTGACGACTGACTGAGGTGGAGCCGAAGGGACGAGGGAACCCGGTGGAGCCGTAAGGGTGCGGGTCTCAGGTGGGGCGGAGCCAAGGTGGTGCCAATAGTTCGATGGGCCGAGGTGAAACAAGGGGATCTTAAGCTGAAGGCGGAGTCAATGGATCCACACGATTTTGCGCAGCTGGCGAGTGCAAGTCCTGAGGCTTCACCGCACCACAGAGCAACCCAGGGGAAGACACAGGGCTGCAAGAGGACAGCTGAGGTAGGGCAGGAGGACTGGCTGAGATTAGTGGTGGTAGTGGAGGTGGGAGAGGGAGGTTGGGTGGGACCACAGATAATGGTTTACAGTCCTTACAGAGCGAAGAATCAGTCTCTGAGCTGGCTAAAACCGGTGATAATGAAGAAAGTGTAGATATTTCAGGGTGGGGAAGGGAGGGAGGTTGTATTCAGTGTCCCAGTCAATCAGCCAATCCTCACCAGAATCAATCTCCACCAAAATACCCACTGGGACGTCTGTTGCCGGCTCACACCCCTGGTCAGACTGACATTGTGGCTTCAGCTCCAGGGCGTTTGTAGGCGCTGTCGTTGCAGGCTCTGTGCACGTGGGGGGCTCTGGCGTTGTCGTCCCCATCGTGACGAAAGTTGGTGGGCTGTGCTTTGGGTCTGGCTGTGCGACGTCTGTGTGGTGTGGCTGGACGAGGCTGCTGTCTTCCTCCGCTTTGCCCACTGTGAATGCGGATCCGTTCGTCCACAGTGCGAAGTTGATGTAAGCTTCCAAAGTCCAGCAGTGATCTCCAAGGGGCATGACAAAGCAGAGATCTTCGTCCAGTCCACACAGAAATCCCTCTATAAGACAGACGTCGTCACAGATGGCAGATGTCATGGAACTCCTCCACGTAAAGCTTCAGGTCTCTGCCATTCTGGAACACAAATACAGTTCCTCCTTCCAGCAAAATATTGCCCCTCGTCATGGCAACAAATGGAAGCAATGTTCAGCTTACTTCACATTTGTTGGGTCTGGTATTCTTTCACGGGTAGTCCAAAGATGAAGACAAAGACGATGAATAAAGATCCAAACAGGTTTATTTAAGAACCCCAAAATACTTAAAATGGCGTAACAGTGTGGTAAAACACAATTAATACCAGACAACCAAAGAGTGTGCAAACAGGAACTTAAGCTCAAACCAAATGAACAAAATAATGATTAACACCTGAGCTGATTAGATGAGTTACCATAACAGCTACAGAGTGGTGGGAAAACAGAATAAAGGAGAACATGTGACTAAAGACAACCAATCAGAAGTCCATGAAAACAAAACTAATTTATTGTTGTTGGCTATTGCTACAAATGTACCTGTGCTACGTACGACTGGTTTTGTGATCCAGGGTCACATATACAGTATATATATATATGTATTTTTTTTTTTATTGGGTTGGGTAATTTCTTTAGAGCATGCCCACATTTGCCAGTAGCCACACCCCCATCCAAACATAGGATCGTTCAATATCCTAATGATTTTTGGCATAAAAGAAGAATCATTAATGTTGACCCATACAATGTATTGTTGGCTATTGCTACAAATATACCTGTGCTACTTATGACTGGTTTTGTGATCCAGGGTCACATTTTTTTTTTTTTTATTTGCCAGTAGCCACACCCCCATCCAAACGTAGGATCGTTCGGTCAATATTTGGCTACTTTGAAATGATCAGCAAGTATTTTATTCTATATATACACATTTTATATATTTATGAAATTTTATTTTACAAATTACTTGAACAGTGCTCTGATAAATATTCTGCTCCTCTAGAAACAGAAAGAAACAAACATGGGAGTTATCTATGTTCGATCTATTTTGATTCACTAAAGAGCGTACTGTGTATATTTGTGTGAGATACCATGTTTCCGAGCACAAAAACAATGACAAATGTTAACAAACAAAACTAAATCTTAACAAACGTGCCTGTGGGGAAGCACTGGAAAGGAAAAACACTGAGTAAATAATCTCTTTATTCTCTTCTAAAAATGCCACAAGTTTTATTTTAGGATTGGGGTTAGTCTGCAGTAAATATAATTAGTGTAATTTATGTAGTGTAAGAACAATAGAAGTCTATGGGAAGCTCAGTTAGCTGAGCGTGTGTGTAGTGCTGAGTAAAGCAGCAGTGTGGGAAACCTCAAGTATCCCTCAGGTCACCACATCCCTGCTAACTCAACCCTCATGCTCACGCTGGCATCAACGTGCTGTGTCACTCTCGCTTTCTCTCTGTTTTCTTCTTTGTTTCTCTTTCTTTTTTTCAAAGCTTTAGCTTTCACAATTTTAAAGCTATAGCTTTCTTCCTTAGCCACTTTAACCTGACAGTGAAAAGCTATAAAATAATCCTTACACTTTTCAGTCAGTTTCCATTCCCACCTGGATTGGTACAACCTTTCTTAAAATCTTTTATAGCAGATATGTGACATTTCTCTGTGCTACTGGCAGCTCTCTGTTGCTGCTGTCAGCACAATTCAGCCCTCAGATTGTGGTTTACAGAGACAAGCGAACATAAATATGTTGTCCAGACCAATATGATTTAAGAAAAACAAAAATAAAACCATGGTTTTAGCCCAGTTTTATTTCAGGGTGGTAAAACCAACAATTTTACATGATTGGTCATTTTGTATTTAAATCACAGTTGTATTTAGGCAGTCCAGACACGTTGTCCTTTTTGTTCTGTATTTAGAGCAAGTCAAAACTGCAAGTATTGTTTTAATTTTTGTGACATGGCATGAGTTTAAATAATTGATCCAGTCATATCCAATAAGAACTCAATAAATGTATTAGGTGTATTCTATATACGGAAATGGGATTTTTTTTTCATAATGTTTTAATTATTATGTTATATTATATAATATTATATTATATTATATAATTGTGCCAAAAAAAAAAATAAAATAAAAATTGAGATAAAATTTAAATAAATGCTTTTTTTTTACAAAATCATGAAAAAATGTAATATAGTTTTAATATATTAAAATAAATTAAAATGATAGGAAATGTACATCACTGTTTAAAGGTTTGAGGTCAGTAATATTTTTAAAATGTGTTTAAAAGAAGTCTCTTAACTGTATTTATTTGACACAGTAAATACAGTAATGTTTTCTATTTTAATGTATTTTAAATTGTAATTTATTCCTGTCAGATTTCAGTATCATTACCCCAGTCTTCTGTTTTTTTGGGGGGTTCAAGCACATAGCAACATTGTTAGAATGGTCAAGGACAAAAGTATGAAATCACTCATAACTCCTAAACGGTCAGTTGCAGGCTCAAGTTTCTTTTGACGTTGGAATCCTTGGCTCATGCCGGACAAAACGCATGCCTTAGATTCGGTTATTTTGGATTTTTTGAAAAACCTACTTTTGCGAACTAGTCCTGGGTTTTTCGCCTGATCGGAACCAAACCAGTGCAGGAAGAATCTCTGGAAAGTGAATATCAATAATTATCAAAAAAAAAAAAAAAACGTTCGAACACCACTTTTAGTAAAATGCCTATAACTCCTGTTATAGCGCCACCTATCGTCCGATCTTCACAAAACTTTGCATGCTTATTAAGAGCCATCTGACACAAGTTCTCACCAATTTTCATAAAGTTTTGAGTTTTTGTTTGGGTTTTATCATTGATTTGGTGGTTAGGCTTGCTGAATAATGTCTTTTTTCATATATGCTTAAATGCCTTAAAGTGCTTGAACCCCGATAATCACTGCTTGCAGCTATACTTATTTATTTATTTTTTTTAATTTATTTATGTGGAAATCTCAATGCATTTTCTTCCAGGATTCTTTGATGAATAAAAAGTTCAAAAGAACAGCATTTACTTAAAACAGAAGGCTTTTGTAACATTATGAATGTCTTTAATGTTCCTTTTGATCAAGTTAATTTATCCTTGCTGAATAAAAGTATTTATTTCTTTTTTAAAAAAAAATGACTGACCCCAAACTTGAAAGGATGTTTTTAAATTTTGAGACACAGTGTTTCATTGCTTTTAATTCAGCATAGTCAAAAATAATTGGTCTGACCGTTATATGCAGGTCTGTCATTAGAAGGGTATATCTTCAACTAAAAATAAATCAACCAAAATCCTGCTCTACTAGGTTTGATATTTCACAGTGCTTTGTCAATGCTTTTTTGATGACTGGTCTGTATCTTTGCTCCTCTGTTCATCCTGTTCCTCTCGCAGGGTCATGGCACTCATGCAGGTCTGCATAGTAATCAGATTCTCATTAAGGTTTGTCTCTTCTCTGCTGCCATAGCCTTCATCTCCAATCCGCTCCGTGTCCTAGAAGGCCGCCCCCCTTCATGGCCCCTGAGATCTTGCCCAGTTTCCTCACTATCCCTCAATCAATTTTTTCAATGCTCTTATTGTTTCCCCTTTGTCTTTTCCTCCTCCATCTGTTTTTCCGGGGTTTTCCTGTCGCTTTGTATTGGTGATTCACACGCAAAGATGGTCTTTCCTCGTTACGATCACAGCTACATCTCGGCCGATCAGCCCAGCTTCCAGAGGCGTATGCTGAAGGTAGCATGTGTGCCAGGCATGTGCAGACACTCCAGTTACTAGATCTTCATCTTCCTCCTTTTTAACCCATGTCATTGTGTGTGATTGCTTGTGTTAATGTTTGTGTGTCTCAATATTTACAAACAAATAACCTCATCCATGTGTAAGGGATCAGAGCGTTGCATGCAAGTTTGCTGCTCCAGTGAATGACACTGATTCAGGGTGGATCTCACGAGAATATATCTGGGTCATATTTTACCACATAATCAAAAAATAAATAAATAAATACAATTTGGAAAAGGAAATGTAATGCAAAATAATATCACAATCTAAAAAATTTTCAATAATAATGATCCTGAAAATACTGTATAAAACTGTAAAACGAGATTCACCCCTTTACATGTATAAAGAAACCTTGTGAGAAAATTGTCATTATACTTAAAATTTGGTGTAGGGTGATCTTTACTATAGTAGATTTCACAAATAATTAGCAAAAACAGCAAACTAACTGTTTAGTAGAGGCATAATTATTTTGTATTATTTATTAACATATTATTATTCACAAAAGCCAAATGACTTTTAAACAGTAAATAAGTTGTGATAATGAACCTTAAAACATCATCTTCCATTCACTTTTCCAAATAAAAAAAGATAATGAAATTAAAATGCATACTTTAAGAGAATTTTATCTGTGCTTATGTTTTGCTGTGACTTACTTGAGGAATTGACTTTATATCATATGATGTTTATTTGTTTTCCTCAGGGTGATCAAGGACAAGCTGGCCCACCTGGACCTCCAGGCCCTCCTGGAGCACCCGGTGCAAGAGGGCCCCCAGGAAACACAGGGAAGGATGGTCCCCGTGGCCCACCGGGAGAACCGGTAAGATGCTCCGCTCGATTTACCTGCTTCTGTGATGCCTTAAAAGTTGTACATTTCCTTGTTTAAAGGGGTCATCTCAGAAAAAATTGCACAGGGAGAAAAATGTCAAAAATGTATGATATGACCCCTTATGAAAAGCATCTTATTTGAATGAACAGCTCAAATAACAACGAGATTCACAGAACAGAATACCAGATTCAGTCAAGGCAAATTAATGTTCACATGACCGGAAAGAGCAGTGGTCGAATGTGGCATAATAAAAGCTCTGCTGCTTTCGAGTCATGTGTAGCGCTGGTCCCTCATTAGCAATTGCCTTTGTTTCTTTGTTTGTTTTGTATATCTAGTGACGAAAATTACCTACTGTACCTTTAATTTAAAGGGCACCTATTATGC